>SFCI01000360.1:1029-23921 GCA_004681135.1 Hericium alpestre | reverse complement strand
CGTGCACGCGGGGCCTCCGCTGTTCCGTCACCCAATCTGATTACGAGTGCGGAATGCGCGATGTGCGCGGCGCGCAGGTAGGTGAAGGTTATGGTGTCCTTTTGGGCTTCGTATACGAAGGCATCGTGCTCGTCAGATCTAGACGAGTCGGGCGTGGAGAGCGGTGTCTGGGCGGACGCGCGTCTGCATGGTGTATCCTGCACGCCGCTGGTCGCACTCATCGGCTCACACAACGGTTCGTCTTCAACAAGCCCTGGATTCTGGATACAATTTTAGACTGCACCTTTCCTCCGTCCAAGGGTCCGTACCATTCAGTACGCAATGCGCTTACACTTCTGATGGCGCAACATCCTTCGCCTGGCAGGAATCGGCGTTCCGCCGTGTACTAACGCCGATAGCATCGCTATCTGCGGCGTCTTCACAGTTCAGTTTGGCGGACGTAAGTATATGTTGTGAGACATCGCGAAGACGATCGTAGCAGACACTTTCAGAGGTTCTGCATAGATGGTAGAAGTGATATAATTATCAGTCGAACATCATACATACATTAGTATATGGTAGTTCTTGAATTGACCAGACTGCTCACATTCCTCTGACAGCGCAGGATTTCAGCCTTTCATGAGGCAGTTGCACTGTCATTAACCGATGTTGCCTGCGCTCCGGATGCACCGGCCTCAAGATCTAGCTCCTGGAAGAAGGCCGGCCGTATGAAGACGTCGATCACAGTAGCGCGGACTTGGTATGACTCGAGCCTCGGCTTTCGAAGCCCTGTGTACGTTCTGATTTTGGTCTCGTCGTCCTCATCTTCATCTGTGTCGTCGTCGAACATAATGCGCTCTACAGTAACGCTCTTGCGCATCGGTTCCAGCTTCACCTTGATTCCCCAGGTATTCTTTTTGTCCCAGATAATCTTCTCAAGCGGTATAAGTGTCTTGCCCGATCGCGCACGCTCGATGAAAGTGCGCGTCCAGTTCCCGCTCCAGCCAGTATAATCAAGCCCGTGCCTGAGTCCAGGATGCTCCTCGTTGTCACTACTCTCAGCGTCAACGCTCTCCTCCAATGCTGCGCGATGCTGCTCCAGATCCGGCATTGATAGTGGTATGATATCTGCGGGGGTGGGGGCGGATGGTGTGATGTTCAATGTGTACATTGTTTCCATGGTAAATGGTGGCCCCTTTATCACTTCTGGGGGCCCACCATGATTGTATTCCTTGCCTGCTCGTCCGCCTCGCCCCAAATTTTACCGTACCATGTGAGCGCGGCGTCGCCAGTTCCGATGAACATTGCGCGCTTGTAGATGAAGCGAATGTCGTTTCCGGGAGGAGGATGATACCTCCAAGCGGCGTGTTCGTCTGACCATGCAACGGCGGACAGAGGTGAGGAGGGTGGGATTGCATACACATACTGCGCGTATTCTTCGGTGTCATTTCCGTCGGCATCCCAGGCAATGGGTTCTCCATCCCATCGAAGCACGGAAATATGCAAATGAGCTATGGGGAGTGGTGGGCTTGGTTCTTCCTTAGTTCGCTTGTATTGGCAGCTACGATTAATCTGGCTTTGTGGTTCGTCTGCCTCAGAGCGGGTTCTCTTGGACATTGTGATGCACTTTAAATATTTCAGCATAAGCATACCAATTGCGCGATCACATAAAAGTGTTTGAATCACCTTGACTCTGAAGCAGCTCCGCAGGAAGGAAGGAAGGAAGAACTGAGCTGCCAGTTGCAACGCGCACTGCCGCGTCGAGTCGACTGGTCAAATTGTCACCGCCGCGGCATACACTTCTTTCCTTCCTTCCTTCACGTAGTCTAGGGACCGTACGCTTCAAATCTCAAATCTTTTGACGTGTCCTTCCTTCGCGCACGTTATATGTACATCGATACTGCGTCGACTTCACAGCTGCTCTGATCTCTGAAGTACTGTCGATCCTAGTGCAACCCACGCTGTTGAGTGCCTCCATTGAATGACGACACTTCATCCAGAGGTGTACTGCTGCATTCTAAAGCCGATAAGCATCGCTATCCTCGACGTCGAGAACTTGATGGGTGCATGGCGTCCTCTTCTTCTCGATGCAATAGGAGGTATGTGTAAAATGCTTTGACAAGATTCTACTTATATTTGTCAATGTCTGCGTAAGGATTCTCCCGAGACTACACAGGCCAGCGGCCTAGCGCCCTTCCAGCTCGTTAAAGTGCCTGCTGAAGGTGAGTATACATCCTAAACTCCCAATTCACAACCTCACAATGGGTTTCCTCTTCTCTAAACCTAGTTATGACCCAAGACGCGATATCCCTGATCTGACGGGCAAGGTCATACTCGTCACCGGTGCCAAGTGCGTTTCCTTTCCCTTTCTCAATTGCTCGTGAGTTGTCCGGCTTATCTACCCGTCCAACAGTGCAGGCATCGGTCTCCAGACATCAGAGCAACTCGCAATACATGGCGCCAAGGTCTATCTTGCTTGCCGGACTGAGTCGAAGGCCAAAGCAGCCATTGCAGGCATCGAGGATAGGACACCGTCGCTAAAGGGCCAGAGCAGGCTTATGTGGCTTCCGCTGGATCTTTCATCGATGCGTTCTTCGAAGAAGGCCGCGGAGGAGTTCTTATCGAAGGAGAAACGACTGGACATCCTAAGTGAGTCCCGCCCCCTGGCCATGCCGTACCTCCCGACTGAAGGCTGACCAGATATCGTGCAGTTAACAACGCGGGGCGACTGGCGGATGACTATTTACTCAGCCCAGAAGGCGTTGAATTATCAGTTGCTGTGAAGTGTGTAACACTCTCTCCTAAACGGGATTCCGTCTGAACCTGTATTTGAAACAGCCATCTAGGACATTTCGTTCTCACCACTGCGTTACTTCCCCTTCTGAAGGAGACGGCAAGACGGCCGGATGCCGATGTCAGGATCATCGTGGTGAATACCTTTCGCCTCAGTTGATGCTTGTTTATTTTGCTGAACCTCGAGGATGGCAGGTGTCGTCTTCCGTATATGCATCGCCTGGGCGGACGACATTCGGCACCCTGGAGGATTTCAACGATCCGCAAAGCGAGCCAGGAAAGAAGAATGTCTTTAGCAGCAGGTTCAAACGATACGGTCAGCTCTTTCGACTTAATCATGTACATACTTATCTCAATATCTCTGTCGAGCAGGGACCACCAAGTTCCTGAATGTGTTATTCACCAATGAGCTTCAGCGGCGGCTAGACGAAGAGGGCGTCCCCATCACCGCCATCTCTCTTCACCCAGGCGGCGTCGCCACAGGTCTGATCTGCTTTCGCATTACTATTCTCGAGCTCACCTTTCCACAGAGGGCGCGGTCGCTCTGGATGTACCTTGGTACTTCGTGGTTTTTTTGAAATTGTTTGCTAAGACAGCTCTCGAAGGTGCTTACACGAGCCTCTTCGCCGCGACAAACGCTCAGGTTGCTGCCGAGCGTGACAAGTACAAGGGCAAGTACATTGTGCCCGTCGGCAAGATCGCAGGACCTAGTACCGAGGCGGCGAAGGATGCTGGGTCTGCACGGACTCTTTGGGAGACTAGCGAAAAGGTCGTGACGGACATTACGGGAGGGTCTGCTTAGATTTCGTATGATCAAGTCTATAACGTGGTTAAAGCCCTAATACCATATATTTACCGTCTATCTGCTCGCACAGTTGTTTGTTATGATTGAGGGGAAATACTAGAGTCGGCCTACCCTAGATCATCATGCATCATGGTGGGTCGCCACACGCGATAGTCATTGTGTGACCTGGTTCTGGCCATGAGCACTCAGTGCATAGTTTGAGCGCCAACCCGACAAGACTTTCCGCCAAAAAAATCTCGAACAATCATACAACCCGGAGGTAAGTACACGAAAAGTCCAAATCATGCCCCACGATGTGTACGATAAGCGCGCTCAAAGTTCCTCATTAGATACACCACTTTCTTCATTCTCTTCATTCTCCTCGGTGTCGGAACTGTCACTTTCCTCGTCTTGCGGCTCTTCAAAGAATGTCGGGGACACATAGACTTCCCGGATGGTGGCTCGAGTCTGGTATGATTGCAGTCTGACCTTTCGAAGGCCACCGTAGGTTGCGTTTTCCGGGTCCATGTCATCGTTGTTGTTGTTGTTGTTGTCATTGTTGTCGTCGTTGTCGTCATCGTCGCCGTCGTCATCGTACATGATGCGGTCGACTTTGACGCTGCTCCGTATTGGTTCTAGCCGGACTTTGGCTCCCCAGACGTGAGCATGGTCCCAAATTACAGGCTTGTCGAGCGGCGCCAGCACAAGGCCTGATCTTGCATCCTGGATGAACTTCCGCGTCCAGTCTCCATGCCAATGCTCCGCCCCGGTGTAGTCTATACCATCGACTTCTAGATCGGGATTTTCCTCGTCCTCATCCTCGCTCTCGGCACCGATGCCTTCCTCCAGCGCGGTGCGATGCATTTCGAGATCCGGCAGTGATAGAGGGATGATTTTTGCTCGTGTCGGCATGGATGGCTTGATTTTCACAGTCTGTGCCTCAGCCTGGGTTTGGTGGACAAACGGTGGATGAAACAGCCTCTTCGGACCGGTAAAATCCTCGTCTATGGCGCTCCAATGCCGCGGATTGAACGTCGCACGAAAGGCACTGAATGAATTAGAGCGGTGAACGAGCAGAAGAGGATCTTGCTCGTTGGCCTCGCCGTAGATGGCGCCGTAGTAAGTCATGTTTGAACGTTCACTGCCGATATACGTCGAGCGCTGATGCGAAAACTGGATCGTCCTGCCTGGAAGGGGTCTGAAGATAAAGGCGCCATGTTCATCTGACCAGCCGGCTGCAGTTAGGGGCGCTGACCGGACTGCATTGACGTAGCGGCCGTATTCTTCAGGCTCACCGCCATCGGCGTCCCAGGCTGTGGGCTCTCCTACCCAACGCAGTGCAGATATGCGCAAAGTATCCGTGGGTAGTTGGTGCTCTGCTGACGATGACGACTGAGCTTCAACTGGTTTGGGTTGGGGCTGCTGCCGTCGACAGGGAGAACATCAGGTGACGATTTCGTCGTAGCCATGTCTAAAAGCAAAGAGCACCAGTAACGACTCCGAGCCGTAAATGAAATGTGGCGATCTATTGTGCATTAGCAGAAAATTGAAGACGGACGACCGTTGTGACTTACGAAGTGGACGGTCTGCGAACGGCAGAGCTAGGAGGTTCACAACGATGGAGTTTTACATAAGATCGCTCTTCAGACTGCGAGAGGCTAAATACGTCTCGGAACCCTAATCGCAGAAGACTATCCCGCAGCTGGCATCCGAGACCTTTGATCTGAGACAAGGCCTAATTCTAATTGCAGAAAACGGACGTGTACCGTACAAGAATCAAGAGCAAAGACGAGCTATCGTCATCTCCGCATCAGGATCCTCTTCTACACTTTACTCCGGGTCTTCGAAGAACTGCGGGGAAACATAGACCTCATTAACAGTGGCGAAAATGCGGTACGACTCCAAGCCTTCCGCCCAATTCACCTCGAGTTCGGCTTCAGGCTCAGCATCATCCTCTGGGTGAATGACCACCTCGCCGACTTCGACACTCTCTCGGATTGGTGCGAGCCTCACGTTGAGGCCCCATACGCGCCGATGCGAACTCCAGACGGTCGGCTTGTCGAGCGGCGGGAGCGGCTGCCCAGTCTGCGTCTGCTGGATGAAATCCCGCGCCCAGTCGCCACTCCACCACACCCATTGTTCCGAGTTGGACCATGATTCCGGAGGTCCGCTGTTGGCCAGCTCGGCGCGGTGTGCCTCCAGGTCGGGCATTTCTAGGGAGAGGATTCCAACACGCGAGGGCACGGTCGGCGAGATATTGACCATCTGCTCCAACCAGTGGACGAAGGACGGCCCCACAACAGTCAGGGGCTGCGCGTTGAAGTTGAGACCGTGTCCGCCTGCGTGCGGCGGTGGCGCGAGCGATGCCTGGAAGGCGTTGGTCGCGCTGGGGCGGTGCAAGAGCAGCAGAGGATCCTGCTCCTGCGGCGTGCCGGCGACGGCGAAGTCGTCGTTGGGCACGTCTGGCAGATACGCCGCGCGGCGGTACGCGAATGTGTTCGGCTGCCCGAGCGGAGGCCTGTAGATAAAGGTGTCGTGCTCGTCCGACCAGGCAACGGGGGATAGGGGCGTGTTTTCGAGGGCTTGGATGTATTTGCCGTACTCGACTATGCCGCCTGGGGCCACAAGGGTCGGTTTCCGGACCATCCTAGGGCGGAGACATGGAGAGGTTCGTCGGGTAATGGATGCTTCGTCCCGACTTTGGGTTTCTTTTCAGAACCCTCGTGGATGTGTCTATCCTCGGACTGTGATCTCTTTGGAGCCATGGCTGAGAGCTGCAACTGGTAACCAACGTGAGATTTTGGACGAGAACAACGATGAAACGTGAGGCTTCACCTGTTTGCGTGACTAGTGTGGGGGAGAGTCCGACATGGATGGACGCACGTAGCTGATAGCAGGTTAAAAGGAGAGAGCGCAGTGCCAAGATTTCCGCTGATCAGGCCGCCGCAGACCAGCCGCAGCAGCAATCGATGTCAAATAGATCAGAACATTGAGTCTCGATGTACGAGTCTGTACAATTCCAATTCTCCACATTAGGCGAGTGATCGTGCTTTTAGCCATTCTCCTCGACCTCGACCTCGCTTCCCTCTTCCGTTTCCGCATCAGTGTCTGGTTCTACACTTTGCTCTGGCTGTTCGAAGAACTTTGGAGAGACATAAATGTCTTCCACCGTAGCCACGATACGGTACGAGTATATAGCATCCCGCCACTGCTTACCAGACTCGGATTCGGCATCGCTGTCTGGAGAAACGGCCCCCTCAATCTCCTCAACGGACTCCCGGACTGGCGCAAGCCTCAATTTAACGCCCCAGACGTGGTCCAAATCCCATATGATCGGCTTGTCGAGCACCGACAGTGGCTGGCCGGTCCTCGCTTGCTGGATGAATGCCCGCGCCCAGTCGCCATTCCAGTAGTTCCACTGATACTTGCCAGTGAACGATAGACCCCATGCACGCGGACTCGCGTTGCGGGCCAGTTCGGCGCGGTGTGCCTCCAGATCGGGCATCTCGAGGAAGAGGATGCCCGCGCGCGAGGGCACCGTCGGCATGATGTCGACCTGTTGCTCTGTCCAGTGGACGAAGGGCGGCCCTACAACGGGCTGAAGGTTGTCTTCCCAGTCCCAATCGAGTTCTTCATCGTCTTCGAGGTGTGGCGGCTTGAACGTCGCGCTGAAGGCGTTGAGCTCGCTGGGACGATGCAAGAGCATGAGAGGATCCTGCATCTCCGCGTCGCCGACGATAGCAAACTCGGGATCGGGATCGGGATCGTCAGACGGGTCTAAGCCATACGACGCGCGTCGGTATACGAACTTGACCGTCCGCCCCGGCGGAGGTCTGTAGACGAAGGTGTTGTGTTCGTCCGACCAGGCAACAGGAGATAGGGGTGCATTTTTGAGGGCTTGGATGTACGTGCCGTAGATGAAGGAGTCGCCGCCGGCCATGACCGTCGGGTCTCCGATCCATCTCAGCGCAGAAAGATGTAGAGTCTCGTTGGGTAATGGATGATCTGATGACTCCGCCTCGACTTTCACTTTCTTAGTGGGGCCTTCATCAAGGAGTTTATCCTCAACGGGTTGTAACCTCTTTGTAGCCATGACTGTCGGCGCCACAATGGAATTGAGCCGTCGGACCGGAATAGCCACGAAGCGCAAAGTACTCACCTGTGCAGACGGAGGCACTCAGTTGATGGTCAAGTCCAGTCGTCTAGCCTCGTAAGTAGGCCGTCTTGAGTTGACGTTGAAAGACGACTACAAGCAATGGTGCTTGTCAGCTCCGCAAGTCGCTTCCTGCGCAATATGACGTCAAATAAGTCCTCCTTGGTTCGAGATCAATTCAGTCACGGAAGTTGGTTGTAGCTTCAGGCGAGGACAAGTGTTTCAGGACGGAACCGAATCTGATGCTGAGCGCCGTCAGACCAGGACTGGTGAAATTTGGCTTTCGGCTGGCTCGCACCCGCAGATCATTCCATGCTGCACTATCGTCTGCTGTGGGGAGCAAGGTTTGTCACGAACGGCTTGGGGAAGCACGTCTCGCTCCGTATTACTCCCGCAGATAGGCATAGGGCCTCACTTGGCCTCGGGCTGGGGTGATGGTGCATACACTGCCGAGGAATGCTTCATAAATTCTGACATGATTGTTGTCGTGTCGTGCGCGTACGTGCATCTTCTATAAATGCACGTGTAGAAATCAGGCGAGCTGGACAAATGAAAGCCGGAGTCGTGGTTGGCTGCTCGGGCTCCGAGTCGGAGATTATCATTAATTGTCAAGGCCCCCACAACGCGGGGGATGGGGGTTAGGGTCGTCGCGACGCGTGGGGATTACGCAAAAAGGCTTGCAAGCCAATTTCTTTGGGGCGAGGAAAAGATACTGGCCTGGTTGGGGACGCTCGCTCTCAGCCTCACTTCCCTCTCCATTCCATTGCTCTTAAAATTCAAAGCTGCCATCCAAGGCTGCTCACCTCTTGTCCGCTCCCTCCATCTCCCATCCCTCCTCTCGACTTATCCACCTCATTCCACGACAAAATGCCGTCTGGCCAGACGAACGGACATGCTGTAGGCGCAATTGCGACCCGACCCCTCGTCATTCATGTCGGACAGACTAGAGTGAGCATATACTCGTCTTTTCGCATGTCAACCCTTCGCCCTGACCATTTCCACCGCGATCTTGCAGGTTTCGATCCCCGTGTCCACCGAGACCGACCAGTGGATCACTGCAGAGGTTCTTAGAGACGACTTTGTACATTCGCAGAATATCCAGGACACCATAGACAATACCGCTGAGCTAGATGACACGACTCAAGCTACCATAGAACTCCATGCACGTTTCCTCGGCTTCGCCGCTGAGCGCATCCGCCTCGAGGACGCTGCGCCTGGGCATAAGGCGAGCCTCGCGGTCCTCCTCGAGGCCGTGTCACACTTCGGCGCGACCTATCTTGCCGATATCGATCTTCACTCCCTCGTGGCCCCCTTTGACGTCGATGTGCGCAAGCGAGTCCTCGAGGCCTTCTACGGCGCGTACGCGACTCTCCAGAACTACGGCGTCGAAGGCCTCCCGGCACTCCCCACTCCTGCGCTCTTCAACGCGGTTCAGGAAGGCTCTGCCTCCGTATATGCGCTTTTCGGAGGGCAGGGCATCAATGAGATCTACTTCGACGAGCTCCAGAACCTGTACGACACGTACACGCCTTTCGTCGCACCCTTCCTTCAGACCGCGATTTCCGACGTGCTCAAGCCCCTTGCGGAGGCGCAACAGGAAACATCATACTACAACCATGGATTGGACGTCTTGTCGTGGTTGGCAGGCGCTACGCCGCGTCCGCCCGTGTCCTACTTCGCTTCCATTCCGGTCTCGTTCCCGCTTATTGGACTCGCCCAGCTCGCGCACTACCTCATCGTGTCTCGTGTCAGCGGGCTCGGCCCCGCAGGTCTCCGCCAACTCATCGCGGGCGCGACGGGCCATTCTCAGGGCCTCGTCGCGGCTATATGCGTCGCTAGCTCGACTGACGACACGTCGTTTGTCGCGAACGCGCTCAAGGGCCTCCGGTGGCTATTCTTTATGGGTCTACGTGGCCAGCAGGCCTTCCCTGTGCTTGCGCTTGAGCCGAGCATCGTCGAGGATGCGATTGAGGGCGGTGAGGGCACGCCGACGCCCATGCTGACCGTCGCGGGTCTGCCGCTCAAGGATCTGGAGTCGCACATCGCAAAGACGAACAAACATCTCCCCGCCAACTCCCAGCTCCAGATCTCATTGTTCAATGCGCCGAAGGTTTTCGTCGTGACTGGGCCGCCGCGCGCTCTCTACGGGTTGGTGACGAGCTTGAGGAAGGTCAGGGCACCAAGTGGCCTTGACCAGAGCAAGGTGCCATTCTCGCAGAGGAAGCCTGTCTTTGGTGTTCGTTTCCTCGTCGTCGCGGTTCCGTACCACAGCGACTATCTCCAGGGCGCGACTGACAAGGTCTTCGAAGAGGACCTGAAGGGCGAGGAATTGTGGTCGCCGTCGGATCTTGTAATCCCGGTCTACAACACTGAGGATGGTCAGTGTTCCGCTCATGTTGTCCATCTTCATTCAACTGACTATATGCGCGTTCAACTTAGGCTCGGACCTGCGAGACCTCAAGACGTCGCTGACGCGCTCGCTCTGCGACCAGGTTTTCATTCACCCCATCCACTGGTTGAAGGCGACGGACTTCCCGGAGACTGCGACGCATGCGATCGATTTCGGCTCTGGTGGGATCAGCGGCATCGGCCCTATGACCGCCAGAAACTTGGAGGGACGCGGCGTGCGCGTGATTGTTGCTGGCGACAAGGGCAAGGGCGATGCTGAGCTGTACTCGGTGCGGGGTGTGAAGTACGAGCAGTCATGGATCAAGAAATGGTCGCCTTCCTTGGTGAAGACGAGGTACGCGTCCTTCCCTACTCACACTGCTACTCCTTTTAATCAACGACGTTTGCAGCGATGGCAAGATTCACATCGATACCCCGTTCACTCGCCTCCTCGGCAAGCCCCCGATCATGGTTGCTGGCATGACGCCCACTACGGTGAAGGCTGGCTTCGTTTCCGCCGTCCTCAGCGCTGGCTACCACGTTGAGCTCGCTGGAGGAGGTCACTATTCCCCCGCTGCGCTGCGCACCAAGGTCGCTGAGATCCAGAGCAAGATCCCGGCAGGTGTCGGCCTGACATTGAATGCACTGTACATCAATCAGCGTCAGTTCGGCTTCCAGTCCCCGCTCTGGCAGGAGATGCGCAAGGAGGGCCTGCCCATCGAGGGTTTCTGTGTTGCAGCTGGTATTCCCTCGACGGAGAAGGCCGCTGATATTATCGAGGGTCTCGCGAACGCCGGCATCAGGCACGTCTCTTTCAAGCCTGGCTCCATCGACGGCATCCGACAGGTCGTCAACATCGCGGCCGCGAACCCGACGTTCCCCATCATCCTGCAGTGGACCGGTGGTCGCGCCGGCGGTCATCATTCGTGCGAAGACTTCCACCAGCCTATCCTCTCCACGTACTCGTCGATCAGGCAGCATAGCAACATCTCGCTGGTCGGCGGGTCTGGCTTCGGTGGAGCCGAGGATCTCTGGCCCTACCTGACGGGTGACTGGTCCAAGGAGTACGGCGTTCAGCCAATGCCCTTCGATGGTTTCCTGTTCGCGAGCCGCGTCATGGTCGCGAAGGAGGCGCACACGAGCTCCTCAGTCAAGGATCTCATCGTCGCAGCCTCGGGTGTCGACGACGCGAAGTGGGAGGGCACGTACGCGAAGGAGACGGGCGGCATCCTCACGGTGCGCTCTGAGCTCGGCGAGCCGATCCACAAGATTGCGACGCGCGCTGTGAAGCTGTGGAAGCAGTACGACGACACGGTGTTCAAGCTCCCGCGCGAGAAGCGCGCAGCGTGGCTCAAGGAGCACGCGCGGAGGTCATCAAGCGGCTCAACGCCGACTTCTCGAAGCCGTGGTTCGGATGGAAGAAGGACGGGCACGTCGTCGAGGACATCGGCGACATGACGTACGAGGAGATGGTGCTGCGCCTGGTGCGCCTCATGTATGTCGCGCATGAGGAGCGCTGGGTCGACCTGTCGCTGCGCAACATGACGGGCGATTGGCTCCGGCGCGTCGAGGAGCGGTTCGCGGGCGTGAACGGCGGTGGGCCGAAGGCTTCAATCTTGCAGTCGTACTCGTCGCTCGACAAGCCCGACGCGTTTGTGCAAGAGTTCTTCAAGGCTTACCCACTGGCGACCGAGCAGTTGCTCGCATCTGAAGACAAGGCTTACTTCTTGACCATCGCGCAGCGTCCCGGTCAGAAGCCGGTGCCGTTCATCCCTATTCTCGATGCGACCTTCGAGGTCTGGTTCAAGAAGGTGACTAGTTTTATATTATTATCTCTCCATAGCGCTGACAGCGTCTTCTTATAGGACTCCCTTTGGGCGGCCGAGGACATTGAGGCCGTGTTCGACCAGGACCCGCAGCGTGTCTGCATCCTGCAGGGCCCCGTCGCTGTCAAGCACTCGAAAGTCAAGGATGAGCCTATCAAGGACATGCTCGACAACATCACCTCGATCCTCGCCGACAAGCTGCTCGAACGCCTGTACGGCGGCGACGAGTCCAAGGTCCCTGTCATCGACTACCTCGGTGCGAAGCCGGGCGACATCTCCCCCGTCCCTGGTGTGCAGGTCGCGCAGCAGGGCAACGAAGTTGCGCTGTCGATCTCGAGCGCCGTGCCCGACAAGGCTGCCTGGCTCCAATTCCTCGCCGGTGCCGAGCTCAACTGGTGGCACGCGCTGCTTTCGAGCGTGAATGTCGTGCAGGGCCGCTCCTATGTCGATAACCCGCTGTGCCGTCTCTTCGCGCCGCGCAAAAATCAGAAGGTCGTTCTCACTCTGGACGGTGGTATACCGGCCAAGGTGACGCTGTTCGGCGCTGCCCGCTCCCACGGCGCGCATAAGGGTCAATTCAAGGCTGTCGAGGTCACTTACGACGCCGCGTCCCGCGCGATCGACGTCACCATCTTCGAGGACCGTCGCGATGTGTCTGTTCCCCTCAACCTGAAGTTCCAGTATGCGCCGTCCCAGCCATACGTCCCGATCTACGAAGTCACTGAAGGCCGCAACGACCGCATCAAGGACTTCTACTGGAGGTTGTGGTTCGGCGACAACGAGGTCATGCCGAAGCTCGACGTCCGCGAGACCTTCTACGGTCCCGAGGTCACCATCACTGCTGCCGACATCGAGACGTTCTGCGGCGTCGTGGGTAACCAGCAGGAGGCATTCAAGACGACGCGATCCGACGACGTGCAGGCCCCTATGGACTTCGCCATCGTCACGGGCTGGCAGGCCATCATGAAGACCATTTTCCCTGCGTCCGTCGATGGTGACCTGCTCAAGCTCGTCCACCTTTCGAACGGCTTCAAGATTGTGCCAGGCTCGCGGCCTCTCCGTGCTGACGACGTCTGCAAGGCTGAGGCGCGCGTCACTGCGGTCATCAACAGCGACGCGGGCAAGACTGTCAGGCCCAGGGCTACGTCACGGTCGACGGCAAGCCCGTCATCGAAGTCTCGTCCGCTTTCCTTTATCGCGGCCGCTTCACCGACTACGAGAACACTTTCGAGACGGTCCAGGAGCCGGACTACCTTGTCGAGCTGAACAACGATGCCGCCGTTGGTGTGTTGCAGTCGAAGGAGTGGTTCGACTGGGACGACGAGACGAAGCCGCTGCAGGCGGGTACCGGACTGATCTTCCGGCTCAAGTCGGAAGTCACCTACAAGGACAAGGTCAACTATCGCTCGGTCTCGGTCGCGGGTGACGTTTTCGTGCGCGACCAGCTCAAGCGCCTCGTCAAGGTCGGCTCCGTCGAGTTCGAGCGCGACGACTGCCAGGGCAACCCCGTCGTTGCATACCTCCAGCGCAATGGCGCGCCTCAGGGAAAGCCTACGCCGCTGGCCAACGATGGCTACACGCTCACGAAGTCGGACGCTGCGGTGTTCTCCACGCCGCTCACAAACGAGCCTTACTCGAAGATCTCCGGTGACTTCAATCCCATCCACGTCAACCCTTATTTCGCGGACTACGCGGCGTTACCGGGGACGATCACTCACGGAATGTGGTCGAGTGCGGCTACTCGTCGCTATGTCGAGACTGTCGTTGCTCAAGGTCATCCTGAGCGTGTGCACAAGTAAGTAGCCTTACGCAAATTTGGAGAGTTTTTGCTAACATAGTTTGACAGATACAATGTCTCCTTCGTTGGCATGATCCTTCCCGGCGAGGAGCTCTCCGTTAAAATCAAGCACACCTGCATGCAGGACGGAAACATGGTCGTCAAGGTTGAGACCTTCAACAGCCGCGGCGAGAAGGTGCTCGAGGGTACCGCTGAAGTCGCGCAGCCTGCGAACGTCTATGTGTTCACTGGCCAGGGCTCGCAGGAGCCTGGCATGGGCATGGACCTCTACAACAACTCGCCCGCTGCTCGCGCGGTCTGGGAAGGCGCTGACGAGCACTTGCTCGCCGTCTACGGCTTCTCGATCGTCGAGATCGTCAAGGACAACCCCAAGGAGAAGACGATCCATTTCGGTGGTATCAAGGGTCAAGCAATCCGCGCAGTCACGCTGCACGAGGCCCTTCGAGCGCATGTCCTCGAATGCGGCGCGCTCCGTGACGACGAGCGTGATCTGCGCGAATCGAATTGCGTGGCGAACAGCAATTCGGACGGGCGGCTGAAGGTGTACTGAGGGGTGCGGACATTGATGTCGACAAAGAGAGGAAGCGTCTTGACGTTGCCGTCCTTGTCCATGGTGTCGTAGGTCATTCGATGTAGCGTTGCCGGCCACTCGCTCGGTGAGTACTCCGCGCTTGCCTCGATCGCGGACGTTCTGCCGATCTCTTCGCTTGTGGACGTCGTGTTCTACCGTGGTATGACCATGCAGCGCGCTGTCGAGCGTGACTCGCAGAACCGCTCGAACTGCGCCATGTGCACCGTGAACCCGAGCCGCATCTCGAAGACGTTCAACGATGCTGCGCTCCGTGAGGTCGTGGACGCCATCTCACACCATAACGACTGCCTCCTTGAGATCATCAACTTTAATGTCGAGGTATGTTGCTATCTAATTGCGTCTAATACATAGGTGATTAAATAATACAAATAGGGTCAACAGTACGTCTGTGCTGGGGAGCTGGTCGCCCTGCAGGCGCTCACGAACGTCCTGAACTACCTCAAGGTCGAGAAGGTCGACATTGCAAAGGTACGACAAGATATCTCTATCTTAGGAGCCGAGCTAATGACTTTTCCAGCTTACCGAGATATTCAGCATCGAGAAGGTCAAGGAAATGTTGGGTGAGATTGTCGACAATTGCTACCAAAGTGCCGTCGAGCAGCAGAAGGAGGAGGGTTACATTAAGCTGGAGCGCGGGTTCTGGGCCGGTGCAATGCCCTTCCGTGCTTGTGAGTCCTTCATAGTGTTTATCCCGATGTGACAATTCTGTTTGTCTTTACAGATTTGTCGAAGAAGATCAACGCGGCCCACCTGAATCCGGACATGCTCGAGGGCAAATACGTCCCCAACCTAGTCGCCGAGCCGTTCGCAGTCAACAAGGAGTACGCGCAGCTCATCTACGATCAGACATTGTCGCCGCGCTTGAGCAAGGTCCTCCACTCATGGGACGAAGAGCACTGGGGCGATGCCGAATATCGCCAGAAGTTGGCCTACACGATCCTTGTCGAGCTGCTTGCTTACCAGTTCGCATCGCCTGTGCGCTGGATCGAGACGCAAGACCTACTCTTCATCCAGTACAAGTTCGAGCAGTTTGTTGAGATCGGGCCTTCGCCGATGCTTACTGGCATGGCGAGTTGCACGCTCAAGGTGAAGTACGAGACCGAGGATGACTCCCTCGGCCACTCCCGTGTCATCCTTTGCCACGCCAAGAATGGGAAGGAGATCTACTACCAGTTTGAGGATGAGCGCCCAAGGCTCCTGCAGAGTCTTGAGGTGGCCGCAGAGGCTGCCATTTTCATGGCTACCAGCTCTGCCGTGGCCGTTGCGGCACTGGTCGCAGTGCCATCAGGTCCAGTTGCCACCATTGAGGATGTCCCTGTGAAGGTTACGATATTCTTGCCACCATTGTTGCCCAGAAACTGAAGAAGATCGAGGAGATCCCACTCAGCAAGTCTATCAAGGACCTCGTCGGCAGTAAGTCGACGCTCCAGAATGAGATTCTCGGTGACCTCCAACTCGAGTTCACTTCAGCTCCTGAGAAGGGCGAGGAACTCCCGCTCGAGGAGCTCGGTACTGCCCTCGGACAGGGCCACTCTGGTTCGCTCGGCAAGTACACCACTGGCCTTGTCTCTCGCATGATTGGCGGGAAGATGCCTGGTGGCTTCAACTCGTCCGCCATCAAGGCCCACCTTGCAAAGACGTGGGGTCTCGGTCCGGCTCGTGCAGATGTGATCCTCCTGTTCAGTACCACCATGGAGCCACCAAAGTGTACCGGATCGAGGGCAAGGCATGGTTGGACACCATCGCCACCGCCTATGCACAGCGCGCTGGTATTTCGCTGTGGTTGGGCAGTGGTGCAGGCGGTGCTGGCGGCGCTTCAGGCGGCGCTTCAGGCGGAGCTGTCATCAACAGCAAAGAATTCCTCAAGTTCCAGGCAGACCAGGAGCAGTTCGCCACTCAGCATGTCGAGCTTTACATGCGCTACCTTAAGCGTGACTCCTGCACCAGTGAGATCGCCCACGACAAGGAGAAGACGCATGCTGCTGCGCTGCAGTCCAGACTGGACAGCATTGCTCGCGAGCATGGCAATGCCTACATCGACGGCATTCAGCCTAGCTTCGACGTCCTCAAAGCGTGCCATTTCGACTCATTGTGGAACTGGGTTTGCCAATGTGGGATGACATTATCTTCGGTCGCCTCACCACCGTCGATCGCGAGATTACTGCTCACTGCATCGCTATCATGAACCGTGCAGACCCCGAGATGATCACGTACATGCAGTACGTGATTCACCAAGTCGATCCCGTCTGCGGCGAGACCTATGCATTGGCAAAGAGGTTTGGTCAACAGCTGATCGACAACTGCTGTGAGGTCGTTGGACAGCCGCCGTTGTACAAGGACGGTGAGTTCTTAGCGCAATACATTTTTTCGAACGAACATAGTCAACTAATATCATCTTAGTAGCATTCCCGACTGCTCTCATACTGAGGTCAACAAGAAGGGTGACATTATCTATTCCGAGATCGTCCGTGAGAACGTGCGCAAACTCGAGGCGTATGTCAAGGAAAGGCAAGCTCCGACACCATATCTGGTGCTGTCAACATCCAGAAGATTCAAGACGATGTCTTGAAGCTCTGGAACGTGGTGAAGACCCAGCCCGAGATCAGTGACAAGCAGAAGAACCGTATCAAGGCGTTGTATGAGGGTGTCGTTCACTCCCTGCGGAAGACTCCTGAGTCCCACCCTCTCCCCATCGCACCTCGCAGCTGTCGTTCGTCATTGTAGTTCCTGCATCTGCAGGTGTCCGGTATTGCATCTATCTCAACTGACAATGTTCCTCTTCTTCACCTGAAGCGCAAGGTCGGCATCAACTGGGAGTACAGCAGTAATCTCACCGGTGTCTACCTGGATGTCCTCCACGAGATCGCTACGTCTGGTACGACCTTCAAGGACAAGAATGCATTGCTCACAGGCGTCGGCAAGGGTTCCATCGGTGTCGAGATCCTGAAGGGTCTTCTCTCCGGTGGCGCTCATGTCGTTATCACTACGTCTCGCTACAGCCGCGCTACGGTCGAGTACTACCAGGGCATATTCCAGCGCTTCGGTAGCCGCAGGTCTGCTCTTACTGTCGTCCCCTTCAACCAGGGTTCAAAGCAGGATGTCGAGGCCTTGGTGGACTACATCTACGCCACACTCGGCATGGATCTCGACTACATTCTCCCCTTCGCCGCAGTGCCGGAGAACGGTCGTCTGAACTTGCCCACCGTATCATGTTGGTGAACCTTCTCCGTCTTCTTGGCGCCGTCAAGTCCAAGAAGGCAAGCCGGCACTTTGTCACTCGCCCGACCCAGGTTATCTTGCCTCTCTCGCTGAACCATGGCTTGTTCGGAAATGATGGTCTGTATTCTGAGTCTAAGATCTCGCTTGAGACGTTGTTCCAATGCTGGAACTCGGAGAGCTGGGGCGAATATCTCTGTCTCGCCGGAGCCGTCATCGGGTGAGTTTGCCACGAGCTTAATTCCTTATCGCGTGCTTAATTTTTCTTTGCAGATGGACCCGTGGTACCGGTCTGATGGACGTTACGAACACCGTCGCTCAAGACGTCGAATCGCACGGCATGCGCACATTCTCCACTAAGGAGATGGCATTCAATATCCTTGGTCTCATGCATTCCTTACTGTTCAGCATCACCCAAGTCGAGCTCATCTGGGCTGACCTTAGTGGAGGCATGGACCACATTGCTGACCTGGCAGAGATAACTACTCGCATCCGCATCAACATCAACAAGAAGAGTGAATTGTGTCGCGCGATCACCCGGGACAACTTGGCCGAGTTCAAGGTCATCAATGGTATCGAGGTGGAGCGCGTTTTCCTGACCGTAAACGTCACTCCTTGTGCCAACTTCCGCTTTGATTTCCCCGAGTTGGAATCAGCAGAGACACTTGAAGGCCTGGTTTAGCTGCGTGATGTCGTCGACCTTGACAAGGTTTCTGTCATCACTGGCTTTGCGAAACTCGGCCCATGGGGTAGCTCGCGTTGAGAGATGGAGGCATGCGGCGAGTTCACGCTGGAGGGTTACATCGAGATGGCATGGATGATGGGGTACATCAAGCACTTCGAGGGTCGCCTGAAGGATGGCTTGCTGTACATTGGCTTGGTGCATGCAAAGACCAACGAACCTGTCACAAGGACGTCCGTGGCAAGTACGAGAAAGACATTTTGGCATGTGCTGGTGTTCATCTTATCGGTGAGTAGTGCACTTTCGCAAGTCACACAGAACTGATTATTAGTGGACTGCAGAGCCTGAACTCTTCCGCGGCTACGACCCCCAGCACAAGGTCTTCCATTAGGAGATCGAGCTCACACACGATCTCGAGCCCCTGGAAGTCTCTGACGCTGAAGCCGAAGCCGGGAAGTTCAAAGAGGAGCACGGAAACCGCTGCGACATCTGGGAGGGTGAAGGCAAGCAGTGGCTTGTGAAATTCAAGAAGGGCTTTCGTGTCCTCATACCCAAGGCATCCAAGTTCAGTTGTCAGCAGCTGATTGGGATGTGGATAGTTTCCGTGAGCAGCTGTGCTGGATGGGTGGTGCATGAAGCTGGGGAGGTAGACACAAATGGTCAATATCATTGCTTGTACTCCCATGAAATAAACTTATTTGAGATGTGTACTTGTATGAACTACAAGTCTGAAGAAATAAGATCTGGATGCCCACCGTCTGATGAATATGGAAGGAAGGGTTAGGTCTTGATGAGCTACTGGCTTGCACTTGTTCCTCCTACTTACCAAGTGCTCATGACCTGACGATTCTGATGACCGCGAAACCTTGCCCTCTCCACTTTCCTTCTCTTCTGCCAGGTGATTCTGACTCTGTAAATATCCAACAGGCTCATCAACTCATATCAGTGGCATATAGTCGTGCAAATCAAGTCCTGCGTGAGGAAGATGGTGACCCCCCACGTCTACATCTACATTCCAAAAGACTACAGACACGGACAATTCCCATTCTTCAAGCTTTGGAAGCCGAACTCCGAGATGAGAGATGGGTGATCGACGCAGCTCAGCTCTTAGCAGATCTCATAATCGAGCTCGAGACAGCAGCGACCAATGCCAGTAACATGTTTGTCGTACTATTAATGCTGCACTGTTTCCATTGTAACTGAATTTCTATAGCCAGCATGGGAAAATCACTTTCTATGATCCTGTCTCCATTATTCATACCGGAAGGAAGGGTCGACCTTGCAAGGTCATTGATGACACGTTCCTGCAAGACGTGATGTCCCCCACACGGCGAATCACACGGACGAGGCTATCACAAACAATGCACATGCACCGGAATATCCTTAGGACAAGATTGAAGGAATGTGGCCTTCAGAGCCGCTTTACCCCCATCTCAGATGAAGATCTCGATCGACTTGTGACGGTCTTCAAGCTCGTGAGGCCTGATTCTGACTTACGGTACATGATGGGTTTTCTTCACCACCACAGCATCAAGGTCCAGAAAGAACGAGTTTGTGATGCTCTACGACACTGTGATGGTCTGGGCCAGGCAATCTGTAATCACACTGCCATCGACTGACGTGAATATAAGGTTCCCCAACCGAATTACCTCTGGCATACCGACGGTCACCATAAGCTTATTCGATATGGGATAGTGATCCATGAATTTGTGGTCAATTGCACTATGACCAATGCCCAAGAACTTGCCGCTGCCTTTGTCAGTAAGCAGAAAACCCGAACTTTGGATCAAATGATCCCACGAGAATACCGAGAATTTCATGACATCTTCAAGGAAAAGGCGTCAGAACGACTGCCCACCAGAAGACCATGGGACCATGCCATTGACCTCAAACCAGATGTCGAGCCACACTCTGCCAAGGCCTATCCAATGGCCCCACATGAGCTTAAGGAACTTGACAAGTTTCTCGAGGAAAACCTCCGCAAGGGATACATTCGAGAGTCTAAATCTCCATAGGCTGCCCCCTTCTTTTTCATCTCTAAGAAAGATGGCAAACTCTGACTGGTTCAAGACTACCGTGAGCTCAACAAAAGGACCATATGCAATGAGTACCCTTTGCCACTCATTGGCAAACTTGTTGATAAACTCAAAGGAGCCAAAGTATTCTCCAAGTTCGACCTATGCTGAGGGTACAACAATGTTTGCATCAAAGAAGGTGACGAACACAAGGCAGCCTTTCGCTGCAACAGAGGACTATTCGAACCCACAGTCATGTTCTTTGGACTGATCAACTCTCCAGCCACCTTCCAGGCCATGATGAATGCCCTGTTCAAAGACCTGATTGATGGAGGCAAGGTCGTCATCTACATGGATGATATCCTCATCTTCACCGAGACACTAGAAGAACACCGTCGGATTGTATGCCAAGTCCTCACCAGACTGCGTGACAACAATCTGTTCCTCAAACCAGAGAAATGTACATTCGAACAGGCAGAAGTTGAATACCTGGGCCTGATCATCTCTCACAACCAGCTCCACATGGACCCAGTCAAAGTGGATGGCATTATTCAATGGCCCGAACCCCACACGGTCAAACAGACCCAATCATTCCTGGGTTTCGGTAACTTCTATCGCCGGTTCATACAAGATTTTTCCAAAGTTGCTAAACCACTCTTCGAGCTCACAAAGAAGACTCATGTCTGGCAATGGACTGCTGAATGTCAAAAGGCCTTTGATGCACTGAAAAAAGCCTTTACCACCTCACCCGTACTTGTCATGCCAGACTATGACAAACCCTTTCGCATTGAATGTGATGCATCAGACTTCGCAACGGGTGCGATACTGTCTCAACAAGGCCCAGATAATCAATGGCACCCAATTGCATATTATAGCAAATCTCTTAATGATGTGGAGTGTAACTATGACATCTACGACAAGGAACTCCTTGCCATCATCTGTGCCTTAGAAACCTGGCGTCATTACCTTGAAGGCCATCCGTATCCAATTGAGATCTGGACGGACCACAAGAATCTTGAATATTTTCAAACAGCTCAAAAACTCAACCGTCGTCAGGCCCGCTGGAGTCTATTCCTCACCAGATTTGAATTCACCATTATTCATAAACCAGGCTCCTCCAACAAATCTGATGGTCTGTCCAGGCATCCAGACCATAAAGAAGGGGTGGAAAATGACAACTCCAATCGTGTCCTGCTAGAACCTCAATTTTTCCAAATTCGAGCTACAGGACGTGGAAGTGTAACCAGTCTGGGAGATANAACACTCTTAAAGCGAATCAGAGACTGCACAGAANNNGATGATATTGTAACNGCAGCAATGNAAACCATTCTAAACACAGGTCCTNGATCCATCANCAAAGGANTACAGGAATGGAACCTAGAAGATGGCCTTATCCTGTTTAGAGGAAAAGTNTACATTCCTAAAGACCTTCANCTNCNCCGTGACATCGTNAAATCACACCATGATTCACTAGCTACNGGTCACCCNNGANGATGNAAAACCTATGAACTGGTTCAGNNCAANTATTGGTGGCCAGGAATNTCTAACTTNGTCAAAAACTATGTCACAGGATGTGCCATCTGCCAGTCNACTAAAAATGATACCCATCCCACCTATGTTCCNNTACAACCCACCGANAAACNGTCACAACCNTGGGAATACACCACNACAGACTTCGTAACAGANCTACCAGAAGTCCATGGATTNGACTCCATCAATGTCGTGGTAGACCAATTNTCTAAAGCCATTATCATCTCNCCCTGNCNGAAAGACATCGATGCAGANNGAACAGCNAAACTCTTNATGGACAANGTCTGNAAANGCTTTGGACTCCCTGANAANATGATCTCAGATAGNGGACCCCANTTNGCATCTAAAGTCCTNCANAGCATNTACAAAGGACTGGNAATCTGATCAGCACTCAGTANAGCATATCATCCCCAGACNGATGGAAGCACAGAGCNNATCAATCAAGANATTGAGCAATACCTCNGTGCCTTCTGTAANGCTCACATGGACAACTGGGCAGANCTNCTTCCCTTCGCTGAATTCTCGCACAATATCAANATACATTCAGCCACACGGAAGACACCCTTNGAATTGCTCCACGGGTTNCAACCCCNNTTCCAACCAAAGATCCNTCTAAACCCNGCNGTTCCCACAGCAGAACAAAGATTGATGANGATGCAGAAGGCCCAAGANGAAGCCANAGCAAGCCAGACAATAGCNNCCNAAGACATGTGCNGACAAGAAGACAAANATGGAAAAGATGGACCTATCTTCAAGCAAGGNGATANAGTCTGNCTAGATGGCAAGAATCTNAGNCTCCAGTATCCCAAAGCNAAGTTTGGACTTAAACGACAAGGACCCTTCAANATTATTCAAGTCATCAGTCCAGTCAANTATAAACTGAAACTGCCAC
This sequence comes from Hericium alpestre, assembly GCA_004681135.1. Taxonomy (NCBI): domain Eukaryota; kingdom Fungi; phylum Basidiomycota; class Agaricomycetes; order Russulales; family Hericiaceae; genus Hericium; species Hericium alpestre. The sequence continues at coordinate 1,273 of SFCI01000360.1, read as the reverse complement.
CGACCTGGAAGATNCACCCAGTCTTNCATGCNGNACTTCTCANGCCATACCATGAAACACCGGAACATGGCCNGAACTACACGCCNCCTCCTCCNNAGGTTATAGANNGAGAACAAGANTGGGAAGTCGAANGTGTNGTNAAATCTCGNNTCTACGGCAAAAACNGANGCCTCCAATANCTCATCAAATGGAAGGGATTNCCTGATGCAGAAATGTCATNNGANNNANNTNNAANNGNTNCANA
>SFCI01000036.1:0-44674 GCA_004681135.1 Hericium alpestre | reverse complement strand
GNNCNNNCNNNNGNGACNACCANTTCNCCANNTCGTCCCNGCTCGNCNCTCNGCNTNTCTGGCGTTNCCGCCTTCAATAACGCTGTAGCGGATGCTTCTAGCGATGCTGAAGCTAGTGACGATATGATATTCCCGGATCTTCCGCCTCTCCTCCNTGGCCATCGTGACGTTCACCTCAGGGACGGAGTCATCAAGGCCGCAGAACTGGCCNTTGAACACGAGCCCGATGCGGAGAAAGCATTCTTTGTGGCGGATCTCAGCTATGTCTACGCACAGCATGAGCGCTGGAAGAGGGCTCTCCCTGATNTCGAGCCATTCTACGGTAAGGGTCTTACCTCCCGATGTGTCGGGCTTNTTTGACACGTCCGATTTATTAGCGGTGAAATGCAACCCNGACCCATACGTTCTGCGCCTCCTCGCNGCGCTCGGAACGGGCTTCGACTGCGCATCCAATGGCGAAATTTCACAGGTCCTAAAACTTGGCATTGATCCCTCCAGGATCATCTTTGCCAATCCTTGCAAGGCCACGTCTTTCATCAAAAATGCAGCACGGTCGGGTGTCGACGCGATGACCTTCGACAACGCCGACGAGCTCTACAAGGTGGCACGCTCCCACCCGGGCGCGAAGCTCATCCTCCGCATCCTAACCGACGATTCNAAAAGCTTGTGCCGTTTGGGTCTCAAATTCGGGGCTCCCCTAGTGACCGTCCCTGGTCTGTTGGCGAAGGCCAAGGAACTGGGTCTGAATGTCATCGGCATAAGCTTCCACGTGGGAAGTGGTTGCTACGACTCGTCTGCCTTCTCCGATGCTGTCATGCGCGCCCGCACAGCCTTCGACATGGGGAAAGCGGCAGGCTACAGTTTCAAATTGCTCGACGTTGGCGGCGGCTTCGAGGANGACAACTTCGAGGCCACTGCATCGATATTGAAGGACGCCCTCCATCATTATTTCTCCGATCGCCAGGGTCTCCGGATTATTGCCGAGCCAGGCAGGTACTACGTGTCTCGGGCCTTCAGTCTTGCCGCGAACGTGATCGCCCGCCGTGCCCCATTGAGCGAGCACGAGAATGAGCCCGTAGCTCCAGAAGCAGACGCTGGCCAGCCCACCGTGATGTGTACGTTGTTCTACTGATTTTCTCATCGTTCGCCGTCCCCTGATAGTTTTCCCAGATTATATCAACGANGGCGTCTACGGTGCTTTCAATTGCATCCTTTTCGANCATCAGAAAGTGCACCCCTACGTGTTATCCCTGAACGGTTCCTTCCACTTCCCNNCATCCGTGCCCCTCCGGACCAGTAGCGTGTGGGGACCGACATGCGACTCGATCGACTGCGTCTGCCCGGTAACGGACCTGCCAAGCGAGTTGCGGGTCGGCGACTGGCTTGGCTTCGATAACATGGGGGCGTACACCATGTGCGCCGCCAGTCAATTCAATGGCTTCGAGATCAGCCGTGTGAGGTACACGACGGGAGGAGGTCCTTGGGCGACGGAGACGCGGGACGCTCTGAAGGCGCTGTCTGAGGCTTCGAGGGGCGAGTAGTGGTTTCGTGGGGCTCCCACTTCCGGATTGCGTTGTAGACTGTTAAAAGACCCGGCCCCATCGATTACAATTGTATCGTGCAAAAGGCTAGATTGGTTTTGGACGGTTCTCGTGGCGATCTTGTCGTAATTTTGAGGCAATTCGTGAACGTTTGAACCTTGCGCTCACATGTTCGAGGGAGCGGGAACGGGACCGATAACATGCACGGCTTGGTACCGGTGCCGAGGTGCGAGAACATGCGTCTCGGTCGGGATTCGCAGGGTAATTTCAGACGCCTCCCTCGTGACGTCTATCTGCAAGCTCGGTCGATCAAGGCACGTTATTTGTATGGCACATAACTCTGACGCGCAATATCTTATCCGATAAGGCGTTGCTCTCGAGGCGTGGTAAGTTGCTGTCATCCATTCACTCAAGAGACGCTGTCGACGCTTGCCGACGTCGGGGGCGGGGAAGGAAGTCTAGTGGCGGCGATAAGGTGCGGTGGTCCATATTCATCATCGGGGCTGGTGGAGACGAGAAGGCGTTGATCATTCCTCGTAACCAAGACTTGTGGCCACCCCGGTTCTCCGATGCAGTTGGTTGGAGTACGCGCGCTCTTCTAGGGTGTGCTGGCGTATCTCTCGCAGAGATCTTCACAGGCCCTGAGGGATGCAAGCCTGTCGGAAAAGGCGAGGTATAATACATAACGCGTAAAGACAAAGCTAGACTTCGACTTCTCCGTCCGGGTTATTTTATTGGCGTGACGCTCGCTGATGAGATGCCGCAGAGACAGGCCTCGTGCCCGAGCGGTGGAATGCTTGGGAACGAAATGCATCAACGTTGTCCGCGGTGTAGCACGCAGATAGCTCCATATGTCCAATTGTTGGATGGGGATCTCAGCCGCTGGCGCACGATGCTCGGACTGGGGAGGTGCCGCCTGCCGCGGCAAGCGCACGTGGTAGACGGAAACAGCAGCCGAGGAAAATGAAAAGGGCGGAGTTGGAAATGATTTGTGTCCGCGAGCGGGGAAGGTTGAGGAGCTCCCGAAGCGGGCCGAGATAGGCCGCTTCGGTGCCTTGCGTTCTGCGGGCGATGGGATGATCCCGTCACAAGCGAAATCTCAAGGCAACTGAAATAAAATACGCGTGCGCGTGCAAGAAGGCGATTATATTATGTAGGTATGCTGACCACCACGCAACCAGCGGTGGAGCGAGCGAACCAACCCACCCTTGGGTCTTCTCCAGACGCCCTCGCAGAGCCTCTCCACTGCTTTCTCGTTTCAGCTCTTTAGCCACGCGTCCGGTCGTGATGGTCCATTCCTTCTAGGGTCATCGTACCTTTGCTTACCTCGCGGCTTATACCCTTCCCCCGGGCTCTTAAATAGTTTCCTTTCTTTGATTCCTCGACTCTCCGTTTTATAACTGTGGCCCCCCGCGCCGCCCCTCTCCCCCACCATCATCATGACCTCCGGTCTACTACAGGTCGGTCATCCATGGTCCACGCTTCTCGCTGTACTGATCCCTCATATTGCAGAATACATTACCTTCCCCTACGACGGATGCCGGCAGTGCCTCCGGTCCTCGGTTTCGACCATACGCAAGCCCAAATCACCATGTCACCAAAAGCCGCTATATTACCAGCAACGATCCACGTGGATATATGTAAGATCATTACTCTGTCCGCTGCTCGACGTCTTGCTTGAACTATCTGCAGACCTGTGTACGAATACCCTTTAAATGGACAGTGGATTATGATGGACGTCGACGATGGCTACGTCCTTTGGACGGGAATATGGAAGGGTGAGAGCGCATGCCGAATAGTCTGTCGAAGTTCTGATACGACGAGCTGCCCCAACCTTAGCCCTGGGAAATTCCAAAGGTTAGATTAACCGTTCCTTTCACACTTCTAGACTCTTAATCTAACTCTCTGCTTCGTGAACAGCGGACATTGTCAAGATGATTGAATCACAACCAGATTTAGCGTCTCAAATCCGTAGAGTCCGCGGTGGATATCTCAAAATCCAAGGAACCTGGATGCCCTATGAGGTAGGTATCCATAACGAGACCTTCCGCGCTGGGCTGATCATGATTCCTACAGGTCGCGCTTCGTTTGTCTCGTCGGTATGTGCATGCTTCTGCTCTTCTCGCTGCTCTTCTTGACACACCTCTGCAGCGTGGCGTGGCCCATCCGACATGACTTGGTTCCTTTGTTTGGGTAAGTCGGCCCTTATTCGCTTCACGTCGACACTACGAGAAATTAAGTTCAGATGGTTAGCCCCACTTTCCCTAGCACATGTCTCATGCCAGACCAACCTGGTTACGGCCAAGTCGTGAACAATGGGAACGGGCGGCGTCGAGCGAGACGAAGCAATGCACAGAATCCGTCGCTCATCGGTGGTGAATCGTCGAGCGCGCCGCAGGCAGGTTGGACCATCATCTCCTCTGTCCCACAGCAAGATACCTCCGGCCAGTCTGGGCCACCCGTATCTCTCATGGTCCCATCGTCCTTCCCGCCTACGGCTTGGGCTTCTCAGCAGGTGCCGATCACCGGCTACAGGCAAAGCGTAGACCCTTCGATGGCGTCTTTCTCTGCCTCTCCCACTGACGGAGGGGCCGATCGACTCTCTGTGGTCAGAGAGCAGAGTCAGCGCTCCCGCTTCTCGCCTTACCCCGGTCCGCCATCATCGGCATCCTACGCTCCATCATTTGTCTCGGGAAAGTCGTCGCCTATCAGCATGCACTACATGCCGCCCGAGCCGTCTGCAAGCTCTGAAGCGGAGCGGCGGCAAGCGCACGGCGAGCGCGTGACGTTGCCGCCGATCCAATTGCCCTCGGAGAACAGCGTTGCTGGTCGATCGCAGTTCTCCTTGCCCCCGATCTCCACTCTTGCCGGTGCTGCGAGCACGTCATCGAACGACTCTCGGGATGTCTTGAAGCGGCTACAAGCCGATGACAGTAGCGATGAGTTCCGTCCGCCGAGTGAAGGACGATGGCATCATCGACGATCACCCTCTGCGTCACCAGATGGACAGTAAGCCCGGGACATTTTCACGACGTGCGCTGTAAATCTGACATGTCTCTGTCAGACTGTCGGACATTTCTCCGTCGTGGTACCCCACACATGCGCGTGTCAAGTCAATCAACAGAAGCCAGGAGCACTTTGAAACCGGTGACCTGCCTCACATCAGCCTCCCCCCATTTCCTCTCCAGAGGGAGTTTAGCTCGTCGCTCTCGTCGCCGGCAGCCTCGCTCCTTTCTTCAGCAAACGGCGCTTCACCGACCGATCCATCGCCTACTTCCCCGAAGACACCGCAATCGGCGCGCTCGTACCCCGACTCATTGACGCTGCCTCCGATTGCAAACCTGAAAGTGCACAGCCAGACACCATCAGAGCTCATGCAGCCGCCCGGGCTTTTGCATAGTCCCCACGACATTGACAGACTGGCCCCTTATGGGCGGTACAGCGAGTCTGACCAGGGCACGATGGTAGCGCGGTCAGAGGCCGCATGTCGCCAAATGGCGGCGCACGATGCCAGGAACCGTCGAGACCCTTCCGAGCGGTCGACTTCGCGCCCGGTCCGCCCGTGGTAGAGGATGCGTCCGTATGAGCGCAAGTCCGTTCATCAAAATAACCTCGTCTTTTCCCGGATAGTGTTGTCCTGCTATCGTTAGATTCATCGTCTGCACTAATAGTTGTAGTTTCTATTGCTGTTCGCCCGAGGTGTAGTGTACTTCTTTAATTTCCATGAGACTCTCGCAGCAGCACTATAATACCCACATATTGTACCATCATACCATCAATATGGCAACTTGTATTGTGCTGTAGTCACTTGATAAGGAAAAGGCTGATAGCCTTCTGAACTTCGGCTTCGTGATCGCTGTTTCAGTCCATCGACTGACTCATGGCAGTCTCGAGGACCTACTTCGGCAGCTCCCAGCGCAGATATATGAAAGAACCGATGCTTTTCGGCATCGACAGCGGCCCTGCGCCTCGTTATATTCCATTGATTCCCAGGGCATCGTGCCGTACATGCAGAGAGATGTATGCAAGTCAGGGCTGCGAAGTCGACACCGCTCGAGGGAAAGTTCACGTCGGATTCGGCATGGCGTCTCCGGCCGGAAGATTGCAACCTAAAGCAAGTGCACGTGGTGCTCATGTTGAACTGCCAAGGAGGAAAACGACATCCAGACGATGCCTGGATGTTCAGGGTTGCTCGCCGGCGGCAACCGATGGGCAGGTTTGATGGGCTCGATGGAGGAAGAGCAAACACCGAGCGTACCGAGGACGTTGATAGGCGACGAGAACCGATGACGCGCATCAATCAGTTCCAAGCTGCGGCGCGTGGGGCCCAAGGCGCCCGAGAATGCATGCACCCGCTTCGCAGTGGCATCCGCTCATACGCCGCAAACGAGGGATCGACGGCGATCTTGCCACGTTCGGCACCAGTTGTCGACATTGCGCATACATAGAACGTATCTGCGTCCGAAGGTGTTATCATAGGCTTCGGCAAATCTTCTAGATGTCTGCGAGACCTCGAGGACGAAGGGCGAACTGGAGAAGGTGTGATGCGGAGACCTGAGACGTGGGACTCCGTCTGCATCTCAGCCGCGTCCCCTGGATGGTTCTAAAGAAGGCGACGGCTTTGAGCCCATGGGCCACGACAGGCCATTTCTAGCCGCTGAGAGCTCCATCACCCGAAGGAGCATCGGACTATACACATCTCCACGATGTACCGATTTGCGCTCTGTAAGGATAGATTGCGGCCTTAGAGTTAAGCTCTCGAAGAACCCCCCTCGAGCCTCGAGCATCTGACGTACCGTGGGGGCGCCCGGGGTAAAACCTTCTCGCTTTGTGCTAGAACCGTATGCATGCAGTCTTCTTTCCGGATGTGAAGGGAGCGCATCCATGCCAGTAAGTAAACCGAAGCGCAGCCTTGGGAAGCAGGGCAGGAATAGGAAGGCGAGAGAAGGCGTCGACCTTTCTAAGACAGCTGCCATATCCGGCGACCTGTTTGTATGCCCAGAAGAGTCCGCGGACTATGGGCTGATTGAGATGCAGAGGATCTCGAGATAACCAGGCGTCGTGTTTGATTTATGGAATGCACGTCCTCGCCCTCGCCATACGCGCTGCATGCATTGTGCATCGGACGTTCCTTTGTGGTGACCGTCATGGACTGTGGTTCCATACTGACGTTGCAAAAGGCTCACCTGACGTCGGCATAGGAACTATCGCGGGCTTGTGAACGAACGATAGAGTTCATAGATATCATGAAAGGCACGCTCCCGCACCCTCGATTTCATTCACGTCGTCGGATCCAGTTTGCCTGGCATGAAATGGCCTCGACCAAATCGTAGCGCAAATCCAGGGCCTAGAGTCATTTCCGCACCCTCGAATGACGCCAGGGCTTTCGAAAGCAGATACCGTACCTCGACGAACCTTTTGTAGCAAGGACCTCATGCTCAGGACACTAAGGCAAAGTGCCACGTCGGTGTTAGAATCCTATTGCTTCATGTCTCATCACCAAGACCGTTATATCCTGGTGGCACACGTCCTATAGGAGCTGTGCCCCGACGACTGGCAGATGGCCAAATCCTAAAACGCTCTTAGTGTGGCATCATCAGTGTCTCGGAAGATATAAGATATTGCTGTTGATGAGGACATCGTAGGATATGCAATTCGTTTTGGGTGCGGAGGGTGCCCGTCTTCGGACCGGTTGCTTGCGGCTGCAAAACGGCGTGGCTGGTCAGGTGGTCATTTCTGACCATGCAGATAAGGGCAGGCAACGCGAAAACCGTGCGGCAGAGAACTTTACAGAGGTGATGCAACGCCGTGGCCCAAGCTGAGGCATGGCGTCGGACTACCGCATTCCTGGACAATCTCATCGACATTGTCAATTCGAACGTGTGCGATATCGTAATCGCTGTGGTGCCTACCTGGACAATTACCAAGACGTCGCCGCTTTACGTGACAATTTGCATGAAATCCCCGCAGCTTCCGACAAGCTCCGGCGAGTTATGGAAGCCTTCTGGCCGCTTGAAGGAGATGGAGTACAGCGCGCTGTATCGAAGGGGTAAGAGACCATGTCTGGCGCGTTCAGCTCGGCCAGCCAAGCCCACATGGTGATGGAGAGGTTGGATGGATAGCGTACCTCATACACCTCCTTTCTTTAGCGATGACAGCCTCTACAAATAGCCAGGAGTGCGCTTGATGCGTTATCATCGGCCAGAAGCCTCCACCGACCATCGTACTCGTTCTCACGTCGCGCGTTTGAGATGCTGATCCTCAAATTTGAAGCAGCACAGATTGTGAATAATTCACATATTCAGAATGTGTGCTCGTTTAAGTTCTATAGTCAGAATCCATTAGTCGAGCTGACGTTCGAAACGAGCAATGCTGTTGCAGCGGCGGCAAGAGTGGCGGCGGAGGACATGGGCAGTGACGACTCTGCAGGTGCAATATCGGATATGAAAGCTCCAAGACTTGCATAAATTGGGAAAAGACTTACACAAAGGCCGCCACGGTTAATTTAAATATGCGCTCGTCGGAACTTTCTTTCTTGTGCATTGTAGATCCTGCTTCTAGCTGAAAACGTCAGGCAGCAAATACTACGCCTTCCGTATTCGGGAATTCGAAGATAGTTTGCTGAGACTCCGTCTGCAATATTCCACGCATGCACCTGAAAGTAACATGTCAGAGTCGGTGTACCCTGTATACAGAAAGCTCGCCGTTGTGCACGACGGCCATGGAAAAGGTGTAGCCATCGTTTTCAGGGGGGCCACGGCAAATTGAAAGATTACTGCGTGACGGTACCGGTAATGAGCCAACCCTAGAATGAGGTTGAGGAATTGGTAGTGGGCCGGGCGCCTCCTTGACTTGGGTGGCTGCTACAACTCGCTCGCACTGGCCACAGGCCAATATTGGTCTCAACATCCTGTCTTTCTTAGGTCGCTTGCGCGGACTGCCAGCGTCAAACCATCCCGTCGACGCGGCTTTCGAGCGTATACCACTCCGCAGCTTCGACCATCCTACTGCTCCCGGTCCTAATCTTGTGAAGCTTAGCATGAAGTTCAGGTGCGCAGACACGTTGTACTGTTTCATTTGGCATTCTATCTCATTCTTCTTGTAGCTCATCCTTGAAGTTCAATGCGGTTCCCGAATGGTGGGACGAATACATCGCGTATGTCACATACCCTCGGGCTCGGTCTCCGAGCGCGTCTTTAGGGTTCTTGCTTGACACTCTTCCTCTATCTTAGGTACGATGCCCTCAAGAAGTACATATACCAACTCGAGAAGCAGCAGCAAGAAGCAATTCGTCAAGCGCACGACCTCGAATCTGTCACAGAGCAGACGTCTCTTGTGGGAGGACCTGGTCAACTGCCGGACACCGACGCACTCTTCAAGCCCCCCCTGGATGCTGAGCTCCGCAAGATCTCGAGTTTCTACGCATACAAGGAAAGGGAGCTTCTTGAAGAGCTCCGTGAACTGGAAGACCTCGTAGCGGAGCAAGATGAATTGGGTCTTCTCGCCGATGGTCTATATCCGGAGGGCGACGTTGACTGGATTGACGATGACGACGACGACGAAGACGAGTGGCCGGCTTCGGAAAGGAGTAGAGGACGTCCAGGTACTGGCTCACGACGCAGGAGGAGGGTGTCAAGTTCCGCGGGTCGTGGCCCCATCTCGTCAACTCGTAGGTCTTTCCAGCATCTGATCCCTCTTAACATGCCAAATAGATTTTGTAGACAACCATATGAAGGAGGTCACATCCCCCAGAGCGCGCCGTGTCAGCATTTCTTCAACGGAGGAAAATGCCGAGTTGGAAGCCTCGCTCGCCTCCCTGCGCCGCCATTCACATGCCCAGCCTCCAACTGTCCCCGAAGCTGAGGAGATGCCGTCTGGCCCTAGCAGACCGACGAGCGTCAGCAGAAGCAAATCACCGGGAAAGGCTCGTGCCTTTGCTAGCAAGCTGAGAAGCAGTATTCCCTCTCTAATTCCGAACATCGGAAGAAGTTCATTAGACGAAGGAGGAGAGACAATCTGGACGTCGAAGAGCAACTATGCCACGGACACTCAATTGCTCTTCAAGCGCCGCATCACCAACTTGTATGTTCAAATAAGCGCATTGCGCTCATATCTCGAATTAAATTACTCCGGCTTCCGCAAGATCTTGAAGAAGTGGGTATTCCTACATTCACCGAAAGACAGACCGCCTGATCTCTATTGCATAGGTATGACAAAGTGACAGAAAGTTCGGTAAGTCTAGCACTTGAAGCCAGCAATTCTGGCTGAACTGACGTCACTGCACATTAGCTGCAAACTCATTATTTGCACGATATCCTTGAGTATACACCGCCTTTTGATCAAGCATCAAGAATTCGTCTCTCTGATGCGCAGTCGCATCTGCTTCATCTATACGCGAAATGCGTCACCCATGGCGATGTAGCTGCTGCCCAGCGACAACTGAAGTTGCATCTCCGGGAGCATATCGCTTGGGAGCGCGACACCGTTTGGCGTCAAATGATTGGCCGCGAACGTCGCGGAGAAGCAGGGACTCCGCTCGGAATGACCATCGGTGCCGAAGACAAGGCGATGGAAGTGAAGACGCCGTTAGGGAAGGTCCGTGTCAGCAGACGGTCACTCTGGACGCTAGGGTCCGTCCTGGTCTTCGTGATCCTGCTGAACGTGCATACTATCAATGGGCCAAGTGCTAATCGCTGTTTCGCAATCTTGGTCTTTGCGACTCTTTTGTGGGCCTCGGAGGTACGTCTTTCTATATTATCCGTGAACAAGCGAGGCCTGATCAACGGCACTGTTAGGCCATTCCTCTTTTTGTGACATCTTTGATGATACCCTTACTCCTGGTCATGCTCCGAGTCGTCCGCCCACCGGATGGTGGAGAAGTATTGACACCGAAGGAATCAGCCAAGTGAGGTTTTCTACCGTCGGCACGCATGTCTCCCGCTGACCCAGCATCTACTAGATGGGTGTTCTCCGTTATGTTCTCTCCGACCATCATGTTGCTCTTAGGAGGCTTTACGATCGCCGCTGCTCTCTCAAAGACTAACATTGACCGGATCCTCGTCACCCGAATCCTGAGTTTGGCTGGGTCAAAGCCGAATACCGTGCTTTTGACAGTCATGTGTGTTGCTTGTTTTGCAAGCATGTGGATTAGGTACGTCCAGCCTGAGCTCCTATCTCAGAAACTATATTAAATTTGAGTTTTCAGCAACGTCGCCGCGCCAACACTCTGCTTGACACTTGTCAGGGTGCGTACCCGTCATCCACTTACATGTGCTACATGGCCTCTTGGCTGACGCTCATGTGCAGCCAATCCTCCGCACTCTCCCTCCGAAGGCTTCCTTCGGACCCTGTCTCATTGTGAGTTTTCCTCATATACCCATGCATCTCATGTTCACATTCTCCTAGCTCGCGATCGCACTCGCCGCCAACATTGGCGGGCAGTCCTCGCCCATTTCCTCGCCGCAGAATCTCATTGCCCTGTCAGCGATGGACCCACCGGTAGACTGGGCGCAGTGGTTCGCCGTTGCACTCCCAGTCTCCGCCTTATCCATCGTGCTCATCTGGCTCTTGCTTGTCGTCTCGTACCGTCCGTCACATCTCCCCACGGGTGATGGGTACCTTGAGATCAAAGCATTACGGCCTACGAAGGAAGGGTTCAGCAAGAAGCAGTGGTTTGTCGTGGGCGTATCTGTGGTCACGATTACTTTGTGGGTCGTGGAGAAAATGATCGAGAAGTGGGTTGGGGATATGGGGGTCATCGCCATTATCCCGATCGTGGCATTCTTCGGAACCGGGGTATTGAAGAAGGTGAAAATCCACTTATGACTCTGCGTGGAGAACTGTTATTGATGATCGGCATTGTTTCAGGACGACTTCGAGCAGTTCCTTTGGACGGTTGTTTTCCTCGCTATGGGCGGGATCGCACTTGGTCAGGGCGTCACCGCCAGCGGTCTGTTCGAGCAGATGGACACGGTCATTCGCGACCTCGTCTCGGGCCTTTCGCTCTTCACCGTCGTACTGGTCCTCTCACTCATCGTCCTCGTAAGCAGCACTTCCTTTATTATCTTCCTTGACTCTGAGACACGCACTTTGTATAGGTCGTCTCCACGTTCATCAGCCATACCATTGCCAGTGTTCTACTCGTCCCGATCGCGAAGGAGGTCGGCGGGCACCTCCCCGGAGACCAGTCGAATCTGCTCATATTCATCACCGGACTGGTCTGCTCTGCGGGTATGGGCATGCCAGTGTCGGGCTTTCCGAATCAGACAGCGTACGTCCTTCCCTTCGAGTTTAGAAATTTTCGACTGATGTGGTCCTCCATATGCAGCGCAACGCAGGAGGACGAAATGGGACAGCTGTATCTTTCGAATGTGGATTTCCTCAAGAATGGTATCCCCGCTAGCATCATTACAACACTGGTGCGTCTCTCACTCTCTTCTGCGGATCACAGCTCACAATATATACTTTACAGGTTGTGGCATTCTTCGGCTTCGCTATCATGAAACTGATCGGGTCAGTGCCTCTATTGATATTCTGCGAATGCTTTCTGACGCGCCTGAATTCATAGAATCTGAATGCTATTTATCAAGATATAGATTATTTATGACTCCCCTGCTACCTCGGCTTGCGGATAATGCTCCTAATTCACTGCTTACAGCCGTGTCAGATACCGTTCACATTGCTCTAAAATATGCGCGTACTGTCTCGGCTGGTCCACTGCGCGCTGCAGGCTGATGATAAAATACAATCTTATCTTATCATCCTTTTGTGTTTCAGCCACTCTCACGTGAGCCGTATTATAATTCAATGCGGACGCGTCGGTGGCGTTGAGTGCTTGTTTGATTCTGTGAAGTCGACCACCTCGTCGCGCCTTGCCAACACCGTTTTCTTATTTTGGCGCACGCTGCCATTCTTGTCTGAGTCTGATCGCCAAGACACTATCTGTTCAGCAAGAACGTCAAAGCGAAACATAGTTGAGGCAATCAACGCTCGTACACATTTCAACGTCAGCCGGTAACTTCAGGCTTGCTCAAGCTGTCGACTTGAAATGCCTCCGTACGATGACTGGAACAAGCTTGACGAGGAGGAAGAGGAAGAACTGCAGGATGTTTCGGTACGCATTGAACGCCATATTATTTTCTTTAGCTGATCCCTTCTAGTATTACGAAGGCAAACGCGATGTCATTCTCTTCTGTATCGACTGCTCTGAGTCAATGCTTGCCCTGCGCGACGACCCGAGATACGAGGATGTGAAGACATGCCATCTCTTGACAGCATTGGAAGCAGCGATACAGATCCAGAAGAAGAAGGTCGTCGTGGGCCCAGACGACTCGGTTGGAATCATGTTCTATAACACAGTAAGCTGCATACTCGCGTCAGGGGTCGTTGTGCGATGACGCCGTACTCAATGCGTATTCATATCCTCATCTGAAGACAGCTCGAAATGAAAAAGGCCCAGGGTCTGATATCAAGAAAGGGACGTACGTCTATCAGCCAATAGAGACGATCAACGCATCTTCGGTCATGGATCTTACGCAGCTAGTCGAAGGTTTGTACTTTTCAGTTTGCAAAAAGGCTTGGTGGACTGAATCAAGCACGTCTCTTCTCAAGAGGCGCGTCAGGATCCCGATCGTTTGCGAACGGAGTTTCCGCCTCTGACAGATAAGCATGTGCCCATGGGCGACGTCTTCACCAGTTGTAACTGGGTTATACGTGACGGGTGCGTCATGCTTGCTCTGGAGGCGAATCATTCTGGCAAGTGGTCTAATAGCTTTGTAGCGCTCCGAAGACCGCTTCGAAGCGTGTATTTCTTATCACAGACGAAGACAACCCTCACCATGGGGATGGCAGCGGCAGGTTGATAACATCTGCCCGAACAACGCTCGTTGTGCGCGTTCTTCTTTGGTTGAGTTGATTAAATTGTTTTTAATATGCCGGCCAATAGGACCTCGTTCAAGCTGGCGTCACTGTCGAGCCCTTCTTCATCAGCACCGACGAAAAACCTTTCGATCAGACGAAATTTTGGACAGTGCGTGCATCCCCGTCCATGTCATCTTGCGTTAGGTGACCATTTCCTTGGCAGAACATCCTTGTTTCAACACAACTCGACAGTGATCCCGATGCTGACACCACTGTTCTTCCCGAATCCATATCCATCACTCGCATTGACGACCTGCTCGAACAGATGCGCTTCCATGAAGTGCCGAAGAGAGCTATTTTTGGCATTCCTTTTGAGCTTGCTGAAGGCTTTGTGATCGGCATCAAGGGATATGGCCTCATCACCGAACAGAAGAAAGGGACCTACAGATACTTCGTGGATCTTGGAGACCGGATGGAGGTCGCTGAAAGTCGCACGGTTTATGTGGACGAGGTACAGTCTAATGCGCTGTCGCGTGTTACCCTCTCTGATCGATCAAAAAGGGTCAAGAAGCAGAAGTGGATAAGGAGAAGATGCTCCTTGGAATGACATTGGGTGCCAGTGCTGATGACGAGAGTACAGAGAAAGGTGGTTTTGGATCCCGTCTTGTCCAAGCAGGAAAACGAGTACGTTTCGCGCTTGAAGAACTCAAATTATCGCTATTCATGCTTATCCTGTATAGGTGTTCTACACACCGGACGAAGTGCGGTCATTCCGCACTTTAAGCCTTGAACCAGGCTTAAAGCTGCTTGGCTTCAAAGACCGAGGAGAACTTTCGTTCGAGGACAACATTAAGCACTCTTACTTCATTCATCCAGACGAAATGGTGTGTCATTTCCGTCAGTGTACTGTACTTTTCTAATGTTCCAGCTTAGGTGTATTCAGGAAGCAAAAGAACGTTCAGCGCGCTCATCAAGACGATGTGCAAGAAAGACAAGATCGGCCTTGTGAGAACAATGCTCCGGAAGAATTCCGCACCAATATTCTGTGCTATGCTGCCCCAGGTCAGTTTCCTTTTTACTGCTGGCGTCATCCCTTTTACATCAGTTTCATGCAGCTAGAAAAAGTCGAAGAGGGCGGCTGGACTGAGCCGGCAGGTATCCACCTTGTACCTTTACCATTTGCGGACGACATCAGAGCTGCCCCAATTGAAGAAGGCTTGAAAGGTGAGTTTGCAATGTTATATGGTTGTCTGTCGAACATCCTGCTCACCGGAATAACAGCATCAAAGGACCTTGTTGAGAAGGCCAAACCCATTGTTAGCAAACTAGCCATCAAGAACGGCCTTTACCCGACAGATTCTTACCCCAATCCTGGTATATTTTCGTATTGTCGCAGAGCGTAAGGAGCCACTAATCAGTTGTTCTCACCCGTCTAGCTTTGGCTTTCCATAACGCGCAGCTGGAAGCCAGTGCCTTCCGAGAGGAGTTCGACCCCGAAGCATTCGATGATCCAACCCTACCCAAATACAGCGCGATGTCTAAGGTTCGTCTATACTGTCTGCGCAGAGATAGGTTCCTGATTATCGGCCAAATGTGAGCAGAGAGTCGGTCCTTTGATACATACATGGAAGGAATTGGCACTTGAGGACGAATCCGCTAACACGATCATTGTTACCACGGGTTCGAAGCGTAAAGCAGTGAGAATTCTTTCTTTTCTTTCAGGATAAGCTCTGAATAATGTTTCACCAAAGGACACCTCCGTCGACGAGGCAGAAATCCGGAGTAAATACGAGCAGGGCACTCTTGCCAAGGTACGTTTAGTAACTTCGACCCTTGTTTCACGAGACTCATGTGCACACTACCAAACAGCTGAACATGACTCAAATGAAGGTACGTTGACTGTCTTTAGTCGCCTCGGAGACACTTCATTCATTCTGGAGATAGGATTTCCTCAGGAGCAAAAGTCTAGCACTTTCAGGAAAGAAGGCAGATTTAGCAGAGAGAATTGGGGAATGGCTCGACGCGCATCCTTGAGAGAACACCGGTATGAACAGAATTGCATGACCATGACATGGACTTTACAGGCTACCCGTCTCCGTCACTATATCTCAGCTATATTTCCGATCAATGCCATGACTACTCCCATCGTTGGTCATAGTAGTTCTGGTTTCGTTTGTTGACACGTGGGTGGCTCAGCACTCGCATGATCAGCAGGCTCCGGAGCCTCCCATACAGTACATATCGCTCTTGCAAATGTTGGCCACCTCGGCACCTGGTTGGTGGTGCGCAACGTTGGTGACCGTTGCGCACGTGCTGGATGGCAGTCGTCCCCTGGCGCCCAAAGCGGGCAAGTTCTGTGGATGGAATCAGTCTGTCGGTGAGATGCTGGCATTTGGTCCACACGATCCTTGCTTCTCGTCGCAGCTTCTCAATATCTTTGTCGTGAGTGACCACATGGCTGTCCTGTTTTTCTTACCTCCATCAGTTTAAAACGGAACGAAACCCCACTCCTCATTCGAGCGACTTCGCCCTCACTTCGTCAACTTGTCCCTCCCATCGAAGTGCCATGCGCGGTCTTCTCGCTGCTTCTAGCTTGGTTGCCTACTTTGCCACGCTGGCGCGAACGGCTGTAGTCCCTGAGCGAAGGTAAGTGTGCCATTCAATCAAAGCCTTGACTGCTGGGTTGAACTGATGATATTCATGTTAACTTGTTAAAGGGCCACAGTGTGCAATGGCCATGCGGAGCTTTGTGACCGAAGCTACGGGAACGTGACTTTCGTGGGAGGTATGCGAAGCTGGCACACAGATGGAAACCCGTACTGACCTCATTCGGCCCAGCGCATGATTCGTTCGCGTACAGCAGCGACCCATTCGCACGTGCGTACTAGAAGTAATCTCCGTGTGATATCTTTCCTCAGTGCGTCAGTTTCTCAGTTGCAAGAGATCAAGACGTTGATGTGGCGACACAATTGAGCCGTGGCGTCAGACTGCTGCAAGCTCAGGCCCACGAGTATGCATGAATTTGTGCAGCTTCATGCAGGCCTACTGACGAAGTGTCGAATCATCCTGCAGCAACGATGGAGTGATCCATTTCTGCCACACCAGTATGTGACGCGTATCCCTACTTCTGCATGTCAATTGACATCTTGTCACTCCTTCAGGCTGTGTAGGATCATATTTGAAATTTGCTGCGCATTTTTATCTGACATCTTCTCATCAATTTAGATATTGTTTGATGGGGGAACCGTCGAAGGTGAAATGCACGTTTTCATGTGGTCGCATCTTTTGCTTGACGTATTTGAACAGCATATCTCGAGGGCGTCACGACCTTCCTCAAAAACAACCCGAACGAAGTGCTCACGCTTCTCTTTACCAACCCGGAGGGGCTGTCCCTCACTGATGTTTGGGCACCCGCTTTCCAACAATCTGGTGTAGCCGATTTCACATACGTGCCGCCTCATGTCCCCATGGCCCAGAGTGAATGGCCGACGCTAGGCAGCCTCATCGACAGCGGGAAGCGTATAATCGTATTCCTCGATGCGGGTGCTGACGGCAGTGTCGACTACATTCTTCCTGAGTTCGAGATGGTGAGAATCTCATTTGACTCTATCCAAGATGCCGCATAATTAATGCCATTGGACAGATCTGGGAAACACCTTTCAGCGTCACAAATTCCTCTTTCCCTTGCTCGGTGGACCGAATTGCGGGCCCGCTGAGCACTGCGGATCATATGTACATGATCAACCATTCCCTCAACATCAATGTTGCGGACAGTGGTATCATTATCAGCGACCCAGTGGATGCGCGGACCACAAATAGTATTACATCGTGAGTAACGCACTTGCCCCAAGGTGCATTTGTTCTCATCGATTCGCAGCATTATGGCCAACGCGAATGGTTGTGCTCCGTCGGGTGGAGGTCGGTATCCGAGCTTCGTGCTTCTCGACTTCGTGGATCAAGGTCAGGCATTCCAGGCGGCAGACATCATGAACGGATTTGCTTGAATTGGAATACAGCTTTATGTGGCTTGGAAATAGTGCGTCTGAAATACCATGTGCTCGTAGGCTTGTCTAAGTAGTCCATACCACCAGGAACAGTGCTGACAAGTAAGACCAAGTTGAGAAAGATGTTTACGATCGACCGCAAGGTCGCCATCAGATTCCACTTTCCTTTTTGTATCACTGGTTGTTGCCTTTGCGACACTTGGAGGATCAAATACGGAAGCGGACAAGTTGACAGTCGGATTTCACTTCCCTTTTCGTGTCACAGATTGTTCCTTTGCGACAGTTGGAGAACCGAACACGGGAGTGTCTACGTCTGCAGTTAGATTCCACTTCTCATTTTGTATCACAGGCTGTTTCCTTGCAACAGTTGGAGACCCAAACGCGGGGGTCCAAGTTTTCAGTCAGATTCCATTTCCCTTTTGGTGTCGCAGGTTGTTCCCTTGCGACAGTTGGAGAGCTGCAGTCTAGGCAGTTGCATTCCACTTCCCTCTTTGTATCACAGGTTGTTGCCCTGCAACAGTCGGAGAACCGCATGCGGGAACGTCACTTTGCAGTTGGATTCCACCGCCCGCTTTGTGTCGCGGGTTGTTGCCCTGCGACAGCTGGAGACCCAGATGTTCCCGTCGGAATTCAATTCCGTGTTCGTGTCACCGGTTGTTACTCTGCGACAGTTGGAGACCCAAATGCAAGACTGTTCCTTTGCGGTCGGATTCCACTGCCCATTTTGTGTCGCAGGTTGTTGCCTTGCGACAGTTGGAGACCCAAATATGGTAGCGTCCAAGCTGTTTGCAGTCAGATTCCATTTCCCTTTTGGTGTCGCAGGCTGTTATCTTGTAGCAGTTGGAGAGGCATAGTTTGCAGTTGAATTCTACATCCCTCTTTGTATCATAGGTTGTCGCACCGCAACAGTCGGAGAATCGAATGCGGGAGCATCCAATCAGATTCCTCTTCCCTTTCGGTATCACAGTTTGTTGCCTTGCAACAGTTCGTGATGCAAATGCAGAAGTACTTGTCACAAATACTTCCTCCTAGAATCGCGGACCCCACACGGCGTGTCGAGACGGACGCGCTAAGCCTTAAGGAGCGCAGGCACATACAGTACAAGCAAATAGTGTCACACAATCCACGTGCAATGTGACTGAACGCGCCAAGCGCGACGTCAGGAGTTTCGTCGACTTGTTCAGCGACCCCTACAGCGACCACTAGTATCGTAGCAAGCCTAATCATACTTTCTGTGCGGCGCCAAATTTATCCCCGATAGATTTGCCGCAAATGCGTTTTCGGGCATCCATCGAAAACGTGCACACCTTTCACCGTGAGTGCTCACCCCGAAAATTGTGGACTGAACATACAACTTCATCCCCAGGTATTATACAGACAGTGGAAAAGCTCCAGAAGAAATGCATCATCAAGTTTACCGAGACAGAGATTCACATCATCTGCAACACCGATGAGAGTGGTGTTCAGATCTGGTCGTGCGTGCGCCCTTCTCGTTTGTTCCCTTTTCAGACCAGCATATACGTATCCCAGACAAATCCGTGTCGTCTCCCTCTTCACCGACTACCGCATCCAATCCAACGCGAACAACGAGATCTCTCTCGCGCTGGCGACGGACGCGCTCTCGCAGGCGCTCCGTTCCGCCGCGGCGCACTCCGGCGCAGAGGAGATCGTGATGAAGCTGGCGAAGAAGCGCGACGTTGCCGTGCTCAGCTTCGAGATCTTCGGTGCGTCCCGCATGGGCCGCCGCGTCAAGGTCGCACATGATGTGCGCATCGAGGTGTTGAAGCCAGCCGACGTCGCGCGACTGAAGGAGCCACTATGTCCGGAGCCTGATGTATGTGATTCCCGCTCAGCATTCGTCCGATCCCTGGTGCGCCTTTTACGCAATGCTGGTCATGACGCAGATTCACATATTGCTGCCGCCGCTACTCAAGTTGCGCACGATTGTTGACCGATTGCGGCCGCTGGCGGACGTCATCGCCGTCCGCGCGAACGGCTCGGGGAAGCTGCAGATATCGGCAGCGACGGAAAGCGCCAAGATGGACGTCGTCTGGGAAGGCTGCGCGAATCCGCGGATGGGTACATCACCCGTGCTATCTCTGCGCCTAAATGCTGACCGCTGGTGTTTCAGCCCAAGAGGGCCTTTCACAGGGCGTGCCAGACGGCGAGCAAAACGACATCGACAAGCGTGACCCAAAGCAGATGTTCAGTGTGCTTGTTCACGTCCGCAGTTTCCTCAAGTTCCTGAACGCGCACGTCGTCTCGACGACCACTATCGCATGTACGCCATTCGTGGTTGCACCGGTACAGCGCGCCCACATGATGGGTGCTTGTGACTGGGTACGGTAGCGGAGACGGCTCACCTCTTCCTCATATACAGGTATCTGCCAGAACCACTGCATGATCCTTTACGTGTACATCGGGGACGTCGCAGATGCAGGTGGTGTCCTAACTTTCTACATCCCAGCGGTCCTCGATGATTAGGCGATCCGGTCCGAAACGGCCTACAAACCATGACGCATGTCATGAGTAGCAAAAACGAACATGGATGACATCAGTGGATTCATATGGGATAGCGATGTGCGACTATTAGAGGTGTATAACAGTACTTAGTATACCCATTGTAATGATACCCCGAGAAAGATGGCCTGACCAGCGAGAGACCCACAGTTGCATTTGCAAAGACAGCGAGAGCAAGGAAAAGAAGAAAAACAGATCCCTTACAACTTCCGCACCGATCATCCCGCCCCCGTCTTCCAAATCATCCCTGGCATCCCACGAATCGAGTTGCATCTTGCATCGTTCCTTTCTAAAAACCCCGCTCCACCCGAGGCGCGCGAGTCAATCAAACCACTTACACCCATCCCCTGCCTCCAATGTATCCGGATCCATGGGAACCCGCCCCCTATCTCAGCTTCCAGCCGGCGCGGGCTATCGATCGGAAAAAATGCCTGGGACGTCGGTCATGTCCAGGAGCGCCACGCCCGCCTCCTCGTCACAAAAGTCGTCTCGCCGAGCAGGTTGAGCGCAAAATAATCGGCAAGCGGGAGCGAGCGCAGGCACTCCGTTGCGATGCCGCGGAACGCGGCGAGGAGATCCGTCAAGTCATTTTCTTGGCCTGGCGCAAAGTTGAGAATCACGAATTTGAGATGGGCGAGGCGGGCGAGATACCTGCATGCAGCGCGGCAGAGCTACAGGTANAAAATGAAGAGCCAGTCAGGACGTCATCGACTGCTCCAAAGGGAGGGAACGCACCGCGATGGTATTATCCCATGTATCTCGAGGCGGGACGGCATCGAGATCGGCATAAGACAGGGTGATATCCAAGTCCGCGAATCTGAGCTGCGGGGCAAATTGCGGGAGGCGAGAGAAAAAGAGCTGTCCGGATAGCCGATCAGACCTGTCCACGTTCTCGTTGTCGAACATGAGGATAAGCGAGAGGCTGCGCAGGCTGCGTGCGGAGCCAGCACCGAGCGCCCCGGAAAATTGCTCGAACTCGCTGTTCGTGTTTATATACTCGCTCAGGCGGAGCATGCATAGGTCATGGTGTGGTGCGAGTTCTAGCGCGGTGTCGAGCTGCCCATTCAGACCGATCAGGTTCGGCAGAAGCTCGGGCCCATATTGAGATGGCCCTGCGGAGACATTCGACCAACTGCTATTGATGAACTGGACGTTGGGGAAAGCATTGTGCAGGTCTGTCGGCGAGGTCTCCGCGTTGCAGAACGACACCATGCGAGCTGCCTCACATGGAATGCTTCCCTGCCTGAAACTGATCCGAATATTTTCTTGCATGCAGCCGCCCAGATGGATACTGTTCAACGTTTTGGCAGAGGGTGCAGTGATGGCAAAGATATCCAGTTCTTCTGTAAGCTCGTCGAACGTGAGGCTGAGATCGCGCAAGCCGGTGAAAGGCCTGGCGAGCTGCCAGCCTCGGTCACTGATGGATCCTATCTCAAAAGCCTGCGAGGGCGGATGTGCGTTGATGGCATCTACCAGGCCCGGTGCCCATTTGAAAAGGTCGTCTGCGAAGACTGGGATCCTCAGCGATGCGAGGTTATCGGTGGCCGCCACAAGATCCACGAGAGGCTGCATCGCGGGGAGGAAAACGGGATCAGTTTCATCCTCTTGGACATATCCGTGCTGTATTTTGAGGTGTCTGACGTAGTGCCCGAGTTGATTTGACAGGACTGAGCGGGAGAAGCTGATAATCTGCTCGGGAACCTCGGTGTAGAGCTGGACGGTGTGAACGAGGAGGGGTAAAGCAACACCTTTTCCTGTTTTCGAGGTGCATGCGATGGTGACGAGAGAGGATTTGTCGAGGTACGATAGGATCGAAGTAACGCAGTCTTCGTTGAGAGCAGGGATAATGGATGACTGACTTTTATATGAGTGAGAAGCCAGAGATGACCGACGGCGACACGCACCATGATGATTGACTAGCCAGGAAAACTACTAGACGTCTTTTTCCAGTAGCGCAAGGGATTTGAAGCAGTCTGAAGAGCAGGAAATCGATGTCAGAAGACTCAATCGCTGATACGCTATGCGCAACTCACCACCCACGGTCGTCAAAGTTGCAGTTTTGGATGGGGTGCCAGCTCTTTCAGTTAGCTATCAGTGTTGAAGAGCGAAAGGGTATGGTATATGTAGAGTTTTAGGTTTTGAAATGCTTGGTATGATACCTGATAGCCATCATGATGTGAATGTGATCTGCGCAGAAGCAGTGCGAGGCTGCGCTTATGATCCGTCCTTCGACATATTGCAGACGCTGTCTGCCTTCCCCATCAGTAGTGTACTGATAGACGTCGAGGCCGCGGAACAAAGACGAGGTGGAAAGAATTTCAACGAGATGTCGACGCGC
This sequence comes from Hericium alpestre, assembly GCA_004681135.1. NCBI lineage: Eukaryota > Fungi > Basidiomycota > Agaricomycetes > Russulales > Hericiaceae > Hericium > Hericium alpestre. Next base: position 22,412 of record SFCI01000036.1, on the reverse strand, counting down.
TGTCTACAGTCTAGTAGCCAAGTTTCACGTGCCCGAAACATTTGGTCACATGCGCGCCTAGATATCTCCTGAACACCCATTCTCCGATCTTGCCTTTCGCCTTCAAGTTGCAAAGCAGTACCTGTCGACCATCATCATCAATCTTCCGAGGTCGTCTTGGAAGCGTTTGGACTAGTGTGGTCAATACCTGTATCCAGCGCCTGTCTTTGGAGATTCTAGACCAACTTCTGCTTCCGTTTGAAGGCCAAGCTCTCCCACTTGTTCGAACTGCGTAACAGCTCGTTGGCTCTCCATTGTTGACTTCACACAGCGACAGAAGATCGTAGTTCTGCATTTCTAGGCTTGTCGACGTTTCAACCGGCCTCGCTTCATCCTATAGACACCCTTCACGGCAGCATACCAGCAATGATGATCGACCACCTTCTGGAAGTTCGTGTTGCATTTTCCATGTTATTGCATTCACAAACGCATTGCTGCAGGTGTCGTCACCCAGTTATGCGTATATTATATTGGGAGGTTTCGTCGTAGCAGTGAGTACCCGTAACTCATCACCCTCACCCTTCTCGCATCATTCGTGGTGCAGCGAGGTCCATGCATCTGGGTTATTCTAATGCGCTGTACAGTTCAGCATGGTATCCTTGCTAGTGAAAGAAAAGGTTCGATTTTCAAGTTCCAGAAAAATTAGGTGCCGCTCTGACTGTTGACAGCTCTACATAAACGAAGTCGTCCTTGGCACTGGCTTTGGCGTTCTCATGGGTCCGCATTGCGCCAACATATTCGACCCGCGATCATGGACTACCGATACCAACAGGCTGACCCTTGAAGTAATGCGCGTCGTGCTTGCCACGGGTCTCTTCGCCATCGGCGTCGAGCTGCCGCAATCGTACATGGCGAAGCATGCCAAAAGTCTGGTGATCATGGTCGTGCCCACCATGGCATTTGGCTGGCTTGTCTCTGCTGGTATTATTCTCTCTTTATCTTTGGGTGCGATCCATTATGAACACATGTCCATTTCTGCTAGGTTTTGTGCGTGCGCTGTTCCCTAATCTATCCTTCATTTCCGGACTTGCTATCGCCGCATGCCTGACTCCGACCGATCCTATCATCTGTGCTGCTATCGTGGGTGAGCACCGATGACTTGCTACTTTGAATCAAATTTAAATACTTGTCATTCCACGAGGCGGTCGATTCGCCGTGAAACACGTACCGCTCAACCTTCGGCGTCTTCTTGCAGCAGAATCCGCATCCAATGATGGGTTGGCCTACCCCTTCTTGAGTATCTCGTTATACCTGACCACCGAGTCCTCGCGGCGAGCGGCAATTGGCAAATGGTTCCTCATCGGATGGTTGTGTACGCCTGTTTAAGTGCTTGATTTTCTGGTTCATTTTCATTGATACCCTCCCAGATCAAGTCATCCTTGGCGTCATACTCGGCTCTATCCTTGGTATGCTATCGATGAAACAGTATCTTTGCTCTTCATTTCCTCACACAAGGCGGCTTCCAGGCTACGCGTTCTCACAAATAATGAAGTACACGCAACACAAAGGGTTCATCGACCGTCAATCCTATGTGGCCCAATATCTTGCCTTGGCTGTCTTCACTATCGGTGTTACTAGCACTCTTGGAAGCGACGATCTCCTCGCCGCCTTCGCTGCTGGTACATTTGCAGCGTTTCCTCTGATTTACGGTGATTGACATCTGACCTATGTTACAGGCAGCGCGATATCCTGGGACGGGCACTTCAATCTGCAAACAGAAAACGAGATGTTCTCATCCGTCATAGATCTTGTACTCAACTGCGCATGCTTCATCTATATCGGAGCATGGATTCCCTTTGAGCAGTTCAATGCTCCCGACCTTGGGATCACGCCATGGAGGCTCGTCGTATTGTTTTTGGTGATTGTTTTCTTGCGGCGTATTCCTCCGCTGCTGCTGCTCTACAAATGGATCCCGGAGATTCGCAATTGGAGGGAGGCGATGTTCTCTGGGCATTTTGGTACGCTCGTTTGTCCGACCTGCTTTTCATGATGTTCATGCTTTCGTGCCTTACACAGGTCCTGTAAGCTAATTTTCAGGGTACGTGAATAATCTCTAACGCTGATACCCACGCAGATGGGCGTCGGCGTCGGTGCGGTCGTGTACGCGCGGACGTAGTTTACCTCGAAGTAGGCCTCGTCGTACTTGGGCGAGCCCGCGCCGACCACGTTGTCGTTGTACTGGGCAGAGGGTAGGTAAGCGTATTTCTCAGCGCCGGAGGAAGCGGAAGACTGACACAGAGTCCTGTAGGACCGGACTTGCCGCATGCAGGTTGGTAGATGGAGGGTACGCCGGCCCTTCGTGCGTAGCGCCGTATCAGTTTTTATTCCGTTGGATAAGGCAAGCACGCACCAGTCTCCGCACAATGTGATATCGAACACCAAGTTTTGCGCTGTGAAAAATTGCGGGATGTTGCACCCCGCGGCGGGGTAGCTTGCCGACGGGGGTCCCCAACTTGAAATGTCAATCGAGGACGTCGACGTCGCTTGGGTGATCGACGCCGGGACGTCCGCTCTCTGCGCGGTCCGTCCGCTATTAACAACCCAGAACCCAAGATAGGCCGAAATGACGCACGCTCCAAAACCATATGCTGCGCTCACACGTTAGCCAATTAAGCAATACGACGCATACAGTCGGGTCACGCACAAGACACCTTCGACATCGAATTGCGTCGCCCAGACGCCTCCGCCAGCATCGTTGAAGCCCGCGTTGAAACTATTCGGCTTAGTTTCGGCCACGACACATCCGCTGCCTTGCGAGCAATCCTTCGTGCCCTGCTGCCTGCCCGTCTGCACTGCACCTTCCGTAAAGACACAGCCGGGCGTCGTGTGCAGGGCGTATTGGTTGTTGCCCATCAACTGCGAGGGCGCGGGGTTAGCACATGCGCTCAACGGGCTAGGCGGAGAAAGTGGATGTACGTTTACAGCTTCAATGATGTCTATCTCGCCGTTGTCGGGCCAGGTGGGACCCTTTGTCCAGAAAGCGGGCCATACCTGCAGCGGGGCCAGTCAGCGCGGGTAGAGGGGCATTGACCAAATTCTAATGTGCGTACGGAACAACCCCATGGAAGGTGCGTGATGTCGGCAATCCACAGACTGCCGGCGCCGTACGAGTCCTGGGACGTGATGCGGACCTGCGCATACATGAGCACCGCAGCACCGGCGGCGTGCACCGCAAGAACGCACCGAGTTCCGCTTGTCATTGTTCGCCACCGTCGTCGTGTTGTCCACGCGCATGACTGCGCGTCCGTTGTTATCGATATAGGCTAGACGCTGCTGGGATGCAGTGTTCTGGTCTAGCCACCATACATCGCCTGCAGTTCATGGACCAGTAAGGATCAGGCCAGTCAATCGTGCATGATAATTGCAAGAAACACACCGAGCGTCAGGTTATCCCAGGAGCCGTAAAAGTCCCACCTATCGAAGAACGTCTGGCCCGAGTATTCGCGTACAATATCGTAGCACGTCGCGGCCTGGATGAGAGGCAATAGAGATACAAACAGCACGCGCCAACTCATCGCGTTACAGATGGGCTCGGGCGCTGGATATACAATGGGCGGGTAATAAAGCTTGAAGTCTAGAGGGAGGAGGGAAAGGTCAACCTGGACGCAAGACCCGACTATATGCTAGCAAAAAAAAAAAGCGGAACCTAGCGCTCGGACTGGGTATAAAAAGCCAAGGCGATGCAAAACCAACGGCTAATGAAGCCACTTCCAGATGCAGGTGGCCGAGGAAGACACGAGGAGCGTGTGCCGGCTCGAGGGTGTTCGAGGTGCCACCGACGCGCCTCGTGTTTAATTCCGTCACGTGGTAACGCGCCATGCGCGTCAGTCTCCGCGTCTTTCCTTTCACCAGCCAACCAACAGCATCCAGGAGCTTATTGCACGCGGCAGCGACTGTCAGGTGTGTGATTCTGCGGTTGTTATGTCTATCTATGTCTATGACAGAGGAAGTAAGACGGTCGGGTCCTGATGTGCTCGCAAGCGCTGCAAAATTCGGATGCTGGAAAGTCATTCTACTTGCCCTCCTTGTGCTCCAGGCGCATCCAGACGCATCGTTATCAAGCGCGCACAGACCAAAGTATGCTTTATGTAAAACCTACACAGAACGACTGTCTTCTGTGCGAGGTCAGCAACGGAGACTATGTAAAACCGGTTCCGATTCGCTGATATAGACACGGTTGTAGGCGCCCACCGCGTTCACATTTTGCAGACATTCTGTTCCGTGGCCTCGGAGGCAAATCGACGCGTGGAACGCGCTCCGCAGGCTTCGCGACGGCGTTAGCTGGCCGCAACGATGGCCGCGATGTAGCCATACTCGGTGACATTGTCGTGCTCTTGACTGCTTTGGGCGTAAGCATCAGACCCCCAGAGACAAATCCCATGAAGTCCGGTCCGGTTTCCATGTTCCCTCCACGCCTGCTAATTGCCCCGAGGGGGGAAGCATCAGCATTTTCCGCGAAGGTTGATTCCGTGCTTCCAGCCACCTCCGACCCGATGCTTCCGTCCCACGATCGAGGTTTCGTGGAAATGAAAGCGCAAGAACAGCTGGGCTTGGCAGGGAGGCTTGACCTCGTTCATGCATCCAAGTCTTGTTCGTCTTTCTGGTCGTACGCCGCATCTAAATTTACTCACTATATTGCTCGCGCGCAAGTCTCGAACAGAGGATGGACTGGGCCGTTGACGGTACGTTCCGACGGATACATACATACATCCAACAGGGATGTGCCATTACGGTTTCGGATATTTATCCGGGATCTGTGAGAGGTTACTTTATACTTCCTCCTGTTGACTGCACGAACTCGACAAGAAGCATGCACTGTTGTGCTTTGCATCTTGGTGTATTCACATGACATGTTGGCTTCCAAGAAACAGGGCTGCCGTGCATCTCCGTTACCCGGAAGACATCGTTTCCCTTATTTGGAGACGTTCATGAGGTCGATGCTCATCGTCGTGTCATATCATCTGATGAACTGTTGCAGGAGCGCTTTCTGACTACTCATACAGATCTTCTTGATAGTGCAACGCTAATGGTTCACTTTATTTCTGAATGGAGATCAAGAATCCGCGTTGCAGAGCGGATGATAGACGTACCCTGCACTTCCCCTCCGCACAATATTCAGTCAATCCGTTGCAATTCACGCGAATGTCAAGAGTACGGACGCCGTGCAGTGCAGTCATCACTGACCTTCGGTACGCTTCTGCTTAACATCTTCGTGATGGCCGTTCGCTTATCTATCAGCGTCAGTCTTGACAGGCATGGATACTGATAATTTTGCATATTTTTTCGAGGGCCCTGCCACTTAACCTTGAGATTCTAGGAAGTCCTTCGATCTCGTGGCCATTCTGTTGAAGTTCTGCACTCGGGCGTCAATCCCATGCGATAAGATCAGATGCTGTGAGTCATTTGTGCGGCCGTCCTCATCGACGTCCTGAGCCTTTGATGCCGCAACTTCCTCCATCTCGAGAAATGCATTGCATTGTGCTCGAATCCCTGCACAAAAGCTCTTCATACCGTTGCTCTCGTACTTCGCCGCCAGCTAAGGCGAATATGAGCTGCAATCCCAGTCGCAAGCCTACCTGTTCGATCATGACCCGTCATGCATGGATACACGGTACTACGGGAACGTGAGCGCCGCAGCCAGTGATATATTATGTGCTTCCTTTCTGACAAGACTATGAACAGGGCCTTTGGGGTGTGTCCAACGTGGCGTCCAGGTCCCATCGCTCTCTTCGGAAGACGAGCAGGCTTGCACCCGCCATGTATGGCCAGTCTGGATACCTACGGTTGGCCACGATATCCCAGGGCCTCATCAGAATCACGTACCCAAGAATAATACATATGCCCGTTTGCCATCATGGCCATAGGGGCGTGTTCTGGGCAACGCCGCTTGTTTTGAGAGCGCTTGCATGCTGAAAGGCTATAAATGGGGCCATTCCAGAAGATCATCTGTCAGCGAATGCCGCTACTTCGAGCGTCTCCGCCTGTCCATGCAGTCTTCCAATTCTACCACTGCGCGCGACCCGCACACTGTGGACCCAGCGTCAATAACACAAACAGATACGTGTGACCAAGCGAAACGTGAGTACTAAGTATGCGTTCCCTCTCTTCATGCGAACTTGATGCCGAGCTGCAATAAAAAAAAAAGATTTTTCACGGAATAAAAGCAAGCAGCGGCCGAAGCTTCCAAACCACTGGCTTCCCGGTGCGCCGAAAACCCTGTTGCGATTATCTCAGTGCTTGCTGAAAGTGCACATTCATATAGGTCAATCTCCCTCCCATGCGAAATCCAATGTCGCTGGAGAGCCAAGGGTCGCGACGAATCAAGACAACCTGGGACAAGACGGTGAAGCTACATCTTAGGCGACGAGGAACATACGGCATGTCGCTCATCAGTTTCATGTTCCTCACGCCGCCAATGCGTGATATTCTGTTTAAATGAGCATTTTCTTGCTTACTTTGATTTTGACTCCTTCAAGCTTCCACCTGATTGTTTCCGACGANACAGTTGTTNATACTGGCTCTGTGACCTTCATGGGATAGATATAGGGTTCAGAAGGTGCGTCGCCCGTTTTCCTCAATATAGAAGTCTCGAAGACGATGAGCATGGTGCTTCATGGCAAGCGAGAGCGGAGTCGTGAAGGGAAGTAGAAATATCTATACGGTGTGTAGACCTCCGGAGTCTGGATGAATACTCATTATGACCCGCCTGTGCGACGGATACTTACTCCCTGTGCCACGTCAATCCTGCAGATCATTGTCTAGTAGGCNNTCAGGACACGCCGTGGCACTTGCATTCCAAACCAGATGTTCTCGCTGACTACGGCACGCNCATTCACTTACCGAGAAGCTCTGCCGTGGAGCTAGGGCTGTTGTCGAAAGTTTACAGCGAGCTCAGCCAGGTGCGCATTGTCACCCTGGCTATAAATCACAAAGGAACAATAGGAGGCTGCNCTGATCGCATTGTCACGCCGACTATATCTCCACGAAGTCCACATTTTGCGCGCACGAGCTATAACCCTCTCAGGTGCAGGTCCCTGCCNTCCACCGTAATCCAACTCTGTCGAGATCCGGCACATTTGGGCAACAAATGACGAAGCCAGTCACCCCTTGGATCTGGCGANCTTTGTCTCCAGGGGCTAGCGCAACATTGATTCGTGCGTATATCACATTGTGATGCAATTGACTTCGATTGATCCTGGGATGTGTAGCCGATGGGGGCAAGGAGAAGACTANGANGGCGGAAAGTGCGCAGAAAGACAGTAAGCATGAACTTCTCCTTGTGACATCGTCGTGGCATTGACAAAGCATTTCTCGGAAGGTAAAATGTCAACCTGGAGGCAATGCCTTCGTTATCGTGGTCGCCGATCGAGGTCTATGCCTCCAGGTTCGTTCAACCTTACTTTATGACCGATGGTTACGNCAACTAAGATTGAATGCGCTACAGAGCGGGCAGCCGTGTCGAAGACACCAGAGTTTCTCGTTGGACGGNCTATGGGTCGTGGTGTAGGAAGGGCGTGGGCTCCATCGTCGGGNGCTGTCGTGCCAGCGACACCGCAGCAGAAGGTGCCTTTTCGGTCTTTCAATCCTGATCNTATCCCTCGAAGCCCTCATGATTGATTTGTCGACNACCAGNTATCGGGATACAAGGCAACGAGAGATCCTCGTCCACAGAAAGACGCGTATAACACCTCGCTCTATCGCACAACCTCTGTCCAACTGGCTTCTGAGGCAGCTCCTCCCCCTTGTTCGTACATGGACTTCCTCATGAACCCTNCCCCTATTCATTGGTTTCNTTAGACTNTTTCCGTGGTCAAATGCTGAGGCCAACCGACGATAAGAAAGAAAGCCGCGAGCCTGTTGCACNCGGACGAGCAGACGAAANAGANGATGANGATGAGGCGTATTTCACTGCCGAGGANTTTTGACTCAGCGGATCAGAAACCGGTCATCAGGCATGATATATATTCGGGTGNAATTGTTTCGGCTATGTACAACAGTCTGCGAATGTATCACGTTACGGAGCTCCTTCAGTGTATANGCTTCCGTGTCGTCCTCCGCCAGACTCGCAGATAGNGAAGAGAGCTATTGATTGGAATCAGGTATNGCATTNATNTTCTTTATGGCAATGGCCTANTTGAACNCAGGCGTCAGCTTTTAATTATTAAATTAAGGAGATTGCCCTCGGAGGCAACCACACCAGATCGATAGATGACACGAATGATCGATTGACTGCACACGATNTTGGAGGGGATGCATTAAGTACATGTCCTGCGANAGCTGCTTCCTCTCCTTCGNANNCCCCTGCCTGAGAAACTAGACNGTAAAGAAACNTCAGCTCAAGTACATTCAACNGATGNTGACATTGCCTCACCGTTCGAACNTCAGCNGCATACGGCTGGGCCCTCCTACCCNGNTTCCCCGACTGCGAAAGGGTATACGCACGTCAGTCCCAGATGGAAGCGACGAGAAGAAAGGATGGACTCACGGGGGNNCCCGCCCCCCGCTTNNGCTTGCCACCTTGANGCGTTGAAGATGGGTNGGTGGTGAGGCNNCGAGCGCGAGCGCGGATTGGTCNTGAGCGTGAAGGCGGCGTCCTGGAAGGAGAGATCAGTAGAACGCGGGCCTTGACGCAGAACTGTCGGTCTTGAAGCACACGCAAGGTCATAAAGAAAGTGAACTCGATGTTGAGGCAGACCAGACCACGGGCGTGTCAGGCAGCCGTTGATGAATGCAGAACCTCAGAAGACCGAGATCCAGACCAAGTCGCACAGAGCCAACCGCAAGCAAGCCACGAGCAGAGAACGTCCAGTCGCACATATTCTAATGCAGAGATCACATAGACCTTGCGTGGAAATCTTGCCGTCATGCTTGGAGCTTCGAGCCTCCCACCGCTGCACAGCGTGCCTCCGCATACCAGGCCAGACGTGCTCCGCGCCCGCGCATCGCTAACCGTCAATGGCACCAGCAGCATCGGACACCGCAGTGCCCGCGGTGCGGGAAGAGCGTCTACTTTGCGGAGCAGGTGCGCCTGTACGAATTTCGCTGTGCTCTACTGTATTGATGGTGATGCTGGTCTGTAGGTGAAGGCGGTAGGGAAGACATGGCATAAGAGCTGCCTGCGCTGCACGGAGTGCGGCACGTCGCTCGACTCGACGCGCCTGACGGAGAAGGACGGCGCGCCGTTTTGCCATCGGTGCTACTCGAAGGTGCGCCTTCGTTTCTTATTCAGCCACGCAGATATCGGAAACTGACATCATCGTTGCGCGTTTGCGTCCGTCTTTGGGATTCAGCTGCATGGACCGCAGGGCGGCGGGTACGCGCTACTTGGGAAGGCCGGGGGTTGAGGCGTTCAATTTGGCAGTTGTGCGGTGAAGGACGGACGTAGTTCGGCGAAGGTTCGAGACGTAGTCATGACATTGATGTAAATATTCGTAAAGAATTTGGACTTGCATTTCGCGTATTATTACAGGCATTTGACCTCAGTTATTTTGTCAAGCGGATCGTAGGCAACACATCATAGTACTAGTTGATGCGGTGTGTTTGTATTGCCCACTGTGTTCTACAAACTAGCTGCGCATGCACCACAATCCGGTACACGCAGCAGGCGTACAGCACGGATCTCACTAGCCATCACCCCTCCGCAAGAGCAAGTCTTGTTGCGATATACCAGCTGGTGACGGAGCGTCACCAGCGATATATCCGTCCAACGCAGGCCTAAGTCGGAACGGCTACAAAGATCTGATCGTGCGGGTGTTGGGGATCTGCGTGAGTGATTAGTTGGTGGTTAGCGTTGTTCGAGGCTGCGGATGATTGATCTCGGCGGAGGCAAAGAGGGGTATCTGTATTATGATTATGGATGGAGAATGGACATTTGAAAATGTACCGTGCTAGATCGTCTGAATCACCAGGACAGGCGGTAATTCAAACAGACCGAATGTATGAGAAAGCGCTGACTAGATCAAGGCGCTGATAGATGTGCGTGCAGTAGAACGTATGACACTGCAAACGATCTCCTCTGCGCATCGATGATTTTATGCACAGCAAATCAAGGTGCCTCTCCTATCCCGACCTCGATGCCTACCATGTGAATTGGCACGCGTTGTGATGCAGGCCTGCCTCGAATGCGCCGACGAAAGGCCGGGCGCGATGGGAAGCCAAATGGCGCTTCTATTCTTTGGAACGAAGGAATTCAGACTAGTGTGGAGATGAAACTAGGCACACGGCGTCCGCGGGCTGCTGTGGCAAGAAACGAAAATGTGGACGAGGCAGTCGATGCGAGATACGCGTCTGCGGCGTGGGCATGAAGTCCGCAGAAATCGGAGAGCCCGCTGCTTGGGAGAGCATATGGACGCAGATCAGCAGACGGGGGAGCGTTCGTAGGTGGGTGATAGGCTTGAATTCGAAGACGAAGCTATGTCACCAGGAATAGAGCACTGGGCTGGGCCAGGATACAACGGAGCGGGCCCCTAATTGCACCCATGGGTGCAGATTCGCACATAACGAATAGAGGGTGACATGATGAGGGGGGTGTGCGCATGAACGATGTGGGCGCTGGACAGGGCGGGCCGACTCGGAGCGTGAAGGCGTTCTGATGCGCAGATAGAGTCGGTGGAAAGCTACATAGATTGAAAGATCTGGGGGACAGACTGTGTGTAAGAGCATGATAAAGTTGTATTTGTGGAAGAGAGGCGAGACGAGGTCAGATGGAAAGAGAAGGAATGGAAAAAGAGGGACGCGGAGGGCAAGGGTACGAGGAGAGGGCGTCCTGTTAGGATGCAGGGTCGGAAGAGGGTGGGGAGAAGGAGAGACGCTGAGAAGGGGCGAGCACAGACGCCGACGTCGGCATGTTACGAGCTGTTGTCCAGGGCGGCGTTACGTCCGAGCTCATCCGGACGTGGCGTGGCGAAGGCAGCGCGACGGATACGGAGATGCTGCAGATTTACTGGGCGCGTCCGCTATTGTCAAAGAGGTACGCGCACGGCTGCTGTCCTTTTGCATTCTTAATGTATCTTGTGCTTATTTTTGCTGTGCATCTACTTACAGGTCTCTGAGGCTAGCAGCCAAGATCCGATGTCGTACATGCCTGTGTACGATTCGGACAACAATCAGTGCGCGTTCAAGATGCTCGCGGATGTTCCGTTCGATTCGCATGTCCGCGTGCGATTAACCTTGTGCCGCGGACAGCCAGCGATCTTCGACGGTGCACAGAAGAAGCCCCGCATCGTGGCAGCTCGGCTGCTGTCGATGCATATTCTGTGATCGCCTGACAGGCCGTGAAGAAGCACACGGGCATCCACATGTATATTTCTCTCCTTTCCAAAGTCCCGACTGTGCCCCCGTTCTCTCGTTGTTCTTAAAATATTAAAGCCTACTGATATTGTGAAGATTGTAGTACTGATAAATGCCTCATACTGTACTTGCTCGGGTGTCCATATTACTATCTTGCTTGAATTGTACGAGTATCGAATGGAGCGCTGCAAATATATGAGTTAGCGAGCTGTCAGGATGTTTCCAAGACCTGTGTGAAGGGAATTACCTTTTGTCTTAACCGAGGTGTTTCACCCACAAATGACGCATAGTTACCTGTGAAGAGAGCGGGGCACTGCAGTCGCGATCAGCACCCTTGCTCGCTCAAGAGCCGCTCCTATTCTCTCTTCCTTCTGTCGCCGTCCCCATCCCTCGCGCGTCACTGGCCTCAGCACCTCCCTTGAGTAGCCCGTCATGTCGACCTTTGACCCAGCAGTTGTCCGCGCCATAATTCGTAACACCTTGCCTTCTTCTGCAAAGCGGTCGGCCTTCGACAAAGACTGGGATAAAGCGGTAAGTCAATATTCTCTGCTCTTGAATTCAAATGCGGACAGCTTACCTTAATGATGCGACACGTGCGCGATTGACAGGTTGCAGCAAAGGTCAAGGGTTGGCAGAAGAGCCGGAAGAAGATCTATGGTATGACAGAGCAGCTTCAGTGGGAGGCGAACGTCGTCAAATATGTGGACTATGTGCACAAACTCACCATGCCTTTTCCGGGCAAGCCGACATCATCCCTGCCTAGCGACATCCCCCTCTACGGCCCTCAGTTCCTGCCGCCGACTTACCGTGACCTCACGATGCACCATAATGCCCCGAAGATACAAGCTGGGCTTACCTACCTGAAGCCAATCTTTACCTGCCACCCGTTCTACTTTCCTGAGCTCGCTATCTGCCCGGGCTGTGACTCGACTAACATCACTTGGGAGGGTTGGAACACGAAAGGCCACCGCAAGATCCACGGTGTCCATCGGGATGAGTTCGTTATCGGGTGCCAGCTGCGTTGCGACGGTGCCTGCGGCGCCACGCACGAAGCGGCGCACAAACGAAACAAGGGGCGTCCGGCAAATGAGAAGGAGACAGAACCTACCTTTTGCTTCGCTACCACGAACATGATGCTCTGGGCAAATTGGGAGTTCTGGGCCATACCTCGTAAGTCCTTTCATTGATGTGTTGGTTGCGAAATGCTGACGCGCCTCGACAGGTGGTGTTCCCATCTTCTTCAAGCGCTGTGGCGTTACGCGCGAACTGCTCGACTTGATTATCGAATGTCGACCTTCAACAACGTCGAGCGGGCTAGCAGAGAACGTGCGTCATAAGTCCTTCCTTCCTGCATCTAGCAAGAGATTGTAGCATTACTCACTGATTTGTCAGAGCTTCACCTCCTCGAACACATGAAGTCGCAACTGGATTACCTCAACACGTACCAAAGCAAGCACAGCTCGTTCTTTGACTACTACAAGCTGCAGGATTTTCTGGACCCCTTCGATCCCTTACTCGGTGGTGCCTCAATCTCTGATGAGATTATCTCCGAGGTCTTCCTCGAATTTACTGCATGGTCATGCCAGTCGGAATCCGAGACGTACATGCGTACACTCCATGGTAAGCGCTCGCCACTTGTCAACGACCGTTTTGCTCACTGTGCATGTCATTAGGGATATGCCTATCAATGGATGCCACATTCAAAGTAGTCGACAAGGCGGTCATCGTGGACAAGAAGCGTAAGCGGACGACAGCAATGCAAGGTGGCATCATGAGCCTTATCAACGAGTGGACCGAAATACTCAACTGGGTACGTACTGTTTTGGGGTGTTCAATGTCCGTGAGGCTGATCTATGTTTACAGACAATGTGTCAGACAAAGCGCAATGCAGAGATGTCCCAAATACTTAGCGGCTATGCTCGACGGTGCGAGGAGCTTGCCGTCGACTTGCCCGAGATCGTCGTCGTCGACGACTGTTGCCACTTCCGAAGTGCTATCCTGCAGTCACTCCCGAATGCGAAGATCGTTCTAGATACTTATCATTTAATGATGAGGTAAGTAAAAATCATTTCGTTCATTGGTCGTGACTTATCTTGGCCATTCGGAACCTTCAGATACCTTGCTGCGGTTGTGAACGGAATGAGGAATCCTCATCGTTCAGCCGTCGCACATGACATTGTCGATGTGATCTTGAAGGCGCGTGCTACAAAAGACCATCCCGCTGAGTATTGGAGCCAGGAAGAGCAAGAGAGCAAGCTGCAGGAAGCATACGAGAAATGGGTGAAGAAGGGCACTGTCTGGTCGGCAGCTGCCCAGAAGGTGAGCAGTGCAATTCTCTGCATATCCAGGATACCTTCTGATTTTTCTGATGCTGATTCTGATGGCAGGTGCACGAGGATCAGCTCGCACACGTCAAGAAAGGCTGCTTGACACGCCCCAGACAGGACATCCGCACCGATGGCAGCCGTATCGAAGGCACGAACAAACACTGGAACTCGATCATGCGCTCGCATCCGAGCGGCGTCGAGCTGTTCACGGCCCTCGCCCATGACTTCATGCACCGCCGCAATATGCGGGTCGGGTTCAATGCACGTGTCGATGGACAGCACCCTGTCAGAAGCCGGGACGCCTTCCTTTCTTCGACGCATGGCTCCCACCATGTCCGCCTCACTGATCACATCGCGAAGCGATGGAATGACTTACTTTTCCAGGTCGAGCAAAGGCGCAATCACAATACTGACCTGGCCCCTCTGCCCCGGCTTCCTGTCGTGAACAGTGGCGAGGCTTTCGGCCTCGTTTCATCGTCTCATGCAAAGACCTTCAGTGGACTGCTTGAAGAGCAGGTCAAGCAGCACCAGAATGACCCTCCGACAAAGGAGGAACTACTCGAGCCCTCTGTTGACCTTGTCGAACTCGCCGAGCGCAAAGACCTGGACGAAGTGGAACCTCGCAGTGCCACGCTTCTGCGGTCCATGCATATTGATCCTGCCCTTCGACTTCTCCCGCAGGACAATGTTCCCACTGCCTCGCAAGCATCAACACCCATTTTGGTGTCCGGCGGGCCAGCAAACGTGGCTGAATCAGCCCCAGAAGTTTGTGTGAGTTTGCATGCAGTCTTTCATATTTTTGTGACGAGTGTCGTGATATTTTTACTGTAGGATCTCACGGGCGATTCGTCGTTCGACATTGCTCCCACCCAGTCTGTCAACCCTCGCCAGTCCATCGACCTCGTGGCAGATGCATCACCTGTCGCTCCTTCTCCGTCGCCGCCGGATGCTCTCTCCTTATTGTCATCAGACATTCCCTCCCCGGCACCAGGCACTGTCAGTACAATGCGACCGTCGCTGAAGCGAAAACATCCCAAGGCCGACCAGCCCTCGCAGCAGCAGCAGCAACAGGAGGGTTCAGCAAGAAGTCATGGCGGCAGTGACTCAGCGGAGTGCGAGGACCGATCAGGCGGCAGCAGACAGGTAGAGCCCGAGGCAAAGCGACCATGCCTGCCGTCGAGCAATAAGGGTGCAAAGGCTGTTTCTATGGTAAGTCGTTGTGTTATCTCATCATTGCGTTTGAGCTGACTTGCAATAACTTTTCGAAGATCAAGACTAAGATTGCTGTACGCGGGGGTGGCAGCAAGGTTGGCCCCCGCATTGATTCCTTCTTCCAGCCATACAAATCAGCCGGCAATGGATCAGCACCTTCCGCGCGCCCGCACCCTCTGTAGATGACACATCTGCTGCAGACAACGCGAGCAGCACTGCCCCACGGCCCGCAGACAAGTCCCTCGCTGTCGCACGATCGCGCGGCAACGAGTCGCCGTGTGCCCCATCCCCATCCCCGAGTTGGAGGGGCTTACGCGCTCAGAGCGCTTCTGTTCTGTGCTCACTGGCATCCATGCGCACTCGACGAGGATCGAGGGCGACATTGAATATTACCTATTCATGGACATGCGCCTTGAGCTGAAATGGGCGACGTTCACGATGACATCACACATGTGGGTCAGCGCAACGGCAGAGTACAACAGACGCCTACGTGTAAAAAATGACGCAAAGGGTCTAATGACTATCAAGAAACATCCTGATGCACTCATCTCGAGGCTTTCTCAGATCGAGAAGGCCATCAAGAAGAGGATTGAGAACAATGATTATACATGTAAGTCCAATAACTTCTACTGCATTTTCACCCAGTCTACTGACTTCGCTATTCTACTATAGCTCATCAATCTCATCTGCCGAGCGAGTTTTGGGAGAAGCATTGCAAACTCATAGCACTCTCGTCGCCTGCCATAAAAACAGTGAGTCTGTGTTTGTCGCGTGCATGCTCTAGAGCCAGCGTGCTAATGCGACATGTATGATTCTATCTCGCCGTTGCAGCGCAAGGTCCAGACGTGCACGCGCTGCAAGACAGTTAAGTACCCGGGCGGCGTTGGCTCGCCCGAGAATCACAAACTCAAATGTTGCTCGGACGGTGTCCGGATCGCGGACGACAAGGACATGCCGCCGCCATGGCCTCAGCCGAGCGGAATCTACAAGGATGGCACTCATTTCAATGCCGCCGCATTCCTTGACACGGTGCGAGATGTATACGAGCGGATCCTCGTCGACGGCCAAAACCCGCTTGACCTGCCGACCGAGCTCATCAATTTTGCACTCACGCTCGACGCGCGCCTCGTCAAGGCACACACCGAGGAGCGCATCCTCTTCAAATTGTGGCAGGGACTTGAGATCGACGGGCCGCCGCTCGACGACCGCATAACCTATGTCGCCAGGCAGCGGTTCCTCGTTATCGACCTGCTCGTCCTCGTAACGGGCGCCGCCGCTCCGCAGATCAGCACACCCTCACCAACNAGCTCCGCGTACACACCAACGGCCGCGAGCCGAGTCTTCAGGGCCGTGAGCTTCAGCTCGCCGATCATGGTTGAGTGTGGGAGGCGCTGTAGCGGGCGTGCACCGAGGATCTTTGCCCCGGGCTGAGCGGCGAGGGTGGTAGCGTCGCTGGAGACCGCTGCTGCGGGTTCGAGGGTGGGAATGACAGAGCTATCGGTGCCAACGATACGGCCGGTAACGTAGCCGACTTCGTTATCCTCGAACTGCAATGAATGCATGAGCGACGGGGAGGGGTGAAAGGGGGACAGATGCTTACGCGAGACATCTTTACGGAGGCGATGAGCGCGTCGCTTAGCGAAACGGCGAAACTGTTCATGTTCTGGCCGATTTGGACCGTATCGCCTTGAGCGGGAGCGAATATGTCTTTCGTCATAGCGCGGATGTTGGAGCAGCTCTCGATGAGAGAGCCAGTCGCACTGGGGGATGCATGTACAAGGATCTATGCTGTGTCAGTGAGACCAGTGTGGTAAATAAAAGAGAAAAGCACACCATCTTTCGCGGGTTAACTTGTGGGATAAGCATTTTGGTAGCACGGCCGTCATTGAGACCCTCCATGTCCACAAAGAGAAGTCGACATGCTAGCTGCACCTCGACGTATGTTGAGATGTACTTCGATGGAGGTTCTCTAGGTGTTTTCTGCGCGTACAAAGGCCGTCAGCCCGTGAAAGCTGCACTTAGTTCCTGAACCTACCTTCGTTTCTTCGTCCTTCCTTCTCCGCTCCTTGCTTTCCTCGCTCTCCGCTTCCTCCTCCATGATCTTCCCTTTCCTCAACCACATCCCGACATCGACCACCTCGCCATATTCATCCACTCGCCGCTTTTTCTCCACGAACGGAAACATCCGGAAGCGTTGACTCTCCCTCCCAGAGCTCTTGAAGAATGACGTCGCACGCGAGACATTGCCCTTCAGATAGATATCGAAGGACAGGAGCTGTTTTGCGTTGTCGTCCTCGTCGAGCCATCCCTCATCCTTGTTCTTGCGTTCTCGCTCGTCGCCTCCGCCGAGCGCCCGCTCGACAGATTCCTCGTCTTCCGATTCTGCCTCCGAGTCGCTCGACTCGTCTTCGTCAGCTTCGTCAGCCTCAAGCATCTGCTGTGTATGCGCGATCGCCAGCTGCTGCGCGACCTGCTTCTCCTTCTCCGCGCGCTCCTTCTGAAGGAACTCCTCGAGCTCGCGCCCTGAAGGGGCACTTTCGTATTGAGCTACATTAAGATGATCGTCAGCTATCTATGAAATGCAAGGTAGAGGGAGTGGCGTACGCAGAGCCGCATCGCCCCGTCCATCATCACATTCCGCCCGAGCCTTCCCTTGTTCCACTTATCTTCCGGCCGCTGTGCATCGTTCCAGCGATCGAAGAGCACACCAGCCAATGTGCCCTCTTCGCCTTTCGACGTGAGTAAGATGACGTTATCTGGCACGGCAGCGAAGTCTGAAAATAGAACGCGCGAGGGCCCGTAGGATAGGGAGGCGGGGACAGCGAGAATGAGCTTCGGGTCCTTCGAGGAGTACGTTTCCGTGAGCTGCTGCGGGCTCGTGAAGAACTCGAGATGCCTGAGCACAAACACATTCAGCAATTTTGTAATCGCATCGCGATGATTAAAGAACTACCCACCTGAACCGCAGGGACAATGCTCCGATTGCCTCCTCGTCCGCCTCTTCATCGCGCTTCCGTTTTCCCCTTCTACCGGGGCCCTCATCACCGACGTCCTCCTTATTGACGGTGCCGCCGAGCCATTCCATCATACTGCGCACGTGCGTGAGCATCTCACGGCCCGTGCGCGAGAGGAGGCAGATTGGGAACTTGAGGCGCGCGAACGACCAGTGCTGGTCGAGCAGAACGAGCAGCTCGAGCACGCGCGTGCTCGCATCGCACGGAAGTAGCACTGAGGAGCGTGACGAGAGCGTCGTCGTGATTGTATCTGCGTGCCGTTAGCTAGGATCACAGAGAGAGTGGAAGAAGATGGAAAGCGTACCAATAAGCGCGGCGTCGCGATCCTTACGTCGGCTGCTAACAAAGTCCGCACGGAGCGCGTCGGTGATGAGCACGTCTGGACGGGCGAGCGGCTCGAAGATGCCGCCTGACTGGCGCAGTAGGACTGTGCCGTCGAGGTGGCGCTCACGCATGTGGTTCATATGTACGGCGTAGATGATCGTGCCCGCAGACGGGGAGCGGATTTTCCAGATGGTACCGCCGAGTGTATGCCCTGCATTGAAGGGCGTGATAGTGAGGCCTTGGGATTTGCCTGGTTGGCGGTCATTTTGGTCAGCAAGTTTAGTGAAAAAAGTACAAAGGGAAATGAATAACCTTGCAGATGGGTCGGTTGAGAGTAACGCAAGGTATTAATCGAATCGAATGCATCGTGGACTTCTGTTGGTGTCGCAAGATATTTGCCCTTCTTGTTCTCCATTGAGGGTGGAGCAGTTTTCTCGGCGTCTGGCTCGCCATCCACGTCCATTGCACCAGTCTCTGCAGCTTCTCCTTCTCGCTCGGTATCTTCTGGGGGCTCTCCACCGACATCTTCCTCGTCTCGGATGCCCTCAACCTCTTCCGTTGATGCTATTCGACCCATGGCTTGCACTGGGAGTGTGGAGTAGGCAGGGGCTTTGAGACCCCATCGCGCGTATGCATATGCATATAGGCCTGTATGCGCGAGATCGCCATGCGAGAGAAGGACCAGGTCAACATTTGGAGCAACTCTGTGAAACAAACACATAACACGTCAGTCCGACTGGCACTGGCACATAAGGCGAGCTGTGGTCGACGCACTCTCTCAGCTTCTGGCAGTACCGCTCCCAGTGCGAAGACTGGTCCTCCAAGTCGTCGGTCTTTAGCGCAGACGAGGAGGGTTCTGGACACCAATCTGGAGAGCCGCAGTCCAGTAGAACAGTCACATCGTCGACTTGCAGGATGTATGCGAGAGGGCCCGTGCGTGACGAGCGTGCAGCGCCCGAGAGAGGCGTGAAGGTCAGCATCGTCTATTGCGCGCCTTCGGGTTAACGAAAAAAGCATTGCTCGACAACGATGTCTCTTACCTAAAGATGCCTTGACCGTCGCGATCGTAGTGTGAACTTTCGTGTTCGCCGTCAGTGACGATGTCAAGCAGCGTTCGCGGCGACTGGCAGCGACTGGACTAGCCTTAACCCTAGGCTAAGGTTGCTCATCAAACCACTTTTGCGCCTTCGATTTGCCGGCAACCTTTGTCTTGCCTTTCATATATACATAAAGAGCTTCGGTTTAACTTGCAGAAACGAACACATGGCTTGTCTTCTCCTCAAATATGAACAGATCCAGCCATCCACCGACTTGCCACCGACGCTGAAGAGACCGACCCGCGAGAGAGGTTCTCTGTATTCTCTGGATGAGTCGAACAACCACTCGACGCAAGTAACAAAATGAATCCTCTAGTCACCTCAGATTCCTCGGCATGTATACCTTCCGTGAGAAGGTCTGGTTTCTTTCCGAGTAAGCCTAGTCAATGCATAGACCATGTCACTTGACGCCTTCCACTAGATCGCTCTAAAATGTAGGTCCATGGAAGACCGACTCCACATTTGTTGGACATAACTGCAGGCCATATGCACTGACGAGCACCGGGCCAGTCTTTGTCTCGTCCAGGCATATCTATGAAGATCGCGGGCTATCTACTTCTTGAGATCATCAGGCCCCGTTATCGTTGCAAGACTTCCGAATGCATACATGTACGTTGAGATCACTGCAGAGAAGACCAATCTGGTCTTGCATCTTGCTTGCAAACTTACAGCCTGGATGTCTCCATCGCTGTTCTCGACGATTGGCAGATACGCGTCCGCTCTCTCATGTCCCCATCGCAGACCACATCTTCTGCATCGCCGATACGTAAGAATAGACTATGGGCTGCTGCACTCGTGTCATTGACCGCCGTGGTTTCAGAACGGGGGTGCTGTTCATCTAAATCAATTTTACTCAATGGCATCTACCGGCTGGCTTGGTACACGTTGCAAACGCGCGCCAACCCAAAGGCTGAAGTTTGAGCGCGATATCTGGTACGAAAGTCTCCAAAAAAAAACTGCACATCGCAAGGGACCTCGTCGTACATGGCAATAAATATATCGTAGACATTGGCAATCTCGGTAACGCGGGTGGACGTCGTGGGGCAGGCGGCGGTGTCGAGAGAGCTTGGCGGTGTTGGGGCGGAGACTGAAACGTGGGAGGGCTTACGGCGTTCCACGCAACAGCTAAAGACTCGTCGACAACTTCCAGCTTGCACCACCAGTCCGCTCTACAGCGCCGCTATCCTACCCTTCCGTCCTTCTGCTACTTCTCCCATTATCCAGCCATGGGTCTCTCCGTCTCTCGCCTCCTCTCGGGCCTCTTCGGCAAGAAGGAAATGCGTACGTGGCTCTATCGATTCACGCTGTACTTGGTTTTTGACCCAAGCGCTCGTACGATGCAGGCATTCTCATGGTATGTTGAACTCGATCCGCGCACGGACGGTGGGTTCTGATCTAGATACCCTCAGGTTGGTCTCGACGCAGCGGGTAAGACCACCATCCTGTACAAGCTGAAGCTTGGCGAAATCGTCACGACCATCCCGACAATTGGTACGTGTGCACGCCTCGCGACGCATGCTTTACTCTGACCGGCCACAGGATTCAATGTTGAGACCGTTGAGTACAAGAACATTTCTTTCACCGTCTGGGACGTTGGAGGGCAGGACAAAATCCGACCTCTCTGGAGGCACTGTATGTCCCGCAGCGTCTAATGCCACCTGCTATCAGCTGACCCCAACTCGCGCATAGACTTCCAGAACACCCAGGGCATTATCTTCGTTGTTGACTCCAACGATCGGGAACGTGTTTCCGAGGCGCGGGAGGAGCTGCAGCGGATGCTGAACGAGGACGAGCTGCGCGACGCGCTCCTCCTTGTCTTCGCCAACAAGCAGGATCTGCCAAACGCGATGAACGCATCCGAGATCACCGACAAGCTTGGGCTGCAGGGCCTGAGACAGAGGACGTGGTATATCCAGGTGAGTCGCCATCGCCACACCGATGGTGTATAGGCCCGTTGCTCATCACTTGCCCATTTAACTCCCAGGCTGCGTGTGCTACGAGCGGTGATGGATTGTATGAGGGTCTGGAGTGGTTGAGCGCGAATATCAAGCGGCGGGTGTAAAGAACCGCGCGTGTGTCGTTGCGGGTCCTTGCTTAGTGTCGTACATCTCATGATCCTTGACGATATTGAAAACGTACAGCCAACCTCTTTTCCGCCATACAGTACTTGTTTGTTGTTCTTTTCCGTTTACGATCCTTCCACCTATTACGTTGACTGATGTCCTCCCGACCGCCTGTCCCTTCCGTCTGTTGTTGGCATTTTTTTGACGTATCGTGGGTCTAACTTTTTGGACCTTGGTTGGAATTGTTTTTCTGTAAATTTGCTCCCTCGGGTGCCTTCATAAATATCTCATTTTCCTAGATAGGCTGATGGGGCGAGCTACTCGAGTTGATATTGCTCGTGTGCGGGAGTAAATGGACACGTGGCACTATACTTTGCTGTTATTCCACTGCAACCAGGATGTATGCAAGTCCAGATGTCCAATAAATAGCACCCAGTTATGGTATAATACAATAATCGCACTCGACTTTGTACAGGGTTATCTGCTCTCTCCAGGGAACAGCCGTCCAACCGCGTCCGCCTCTTTCCTCCGCTTCTCGCCCTTCTCGCGCGCGGGCGCATCTCGACATGACGCGCCGTACTTCGCCAGCTTTTCGAGCAGCGCCTGCAGTCGCTTTGGCCTGACGTCGCCGTACGAAGTCTGTCGGTTTGCAGGAACAAGATACTCGCTGACAGTGTCTGACAGGACGATGGAGGTTGTCTGCATCATGTGCCACATGAGATTCTGGCTGGGAGGGAAGGGGAGAGGGCTTACGGAGCGCAGCTCGCCGAACACCGAGAGAAGGTGCGAGCGACCAGCACCTCTAAACTGATCCTCGAGGAAGTCAACATCCACGAGGATATTCGAGATCGCGTTCTCATTCATCGCCGGAATATTGCGGTCCGTCAGGAAATCCTGCACTCTCATCAGCACGCCGCACCCTTGCACATCGCAGAAAGGAACTAACCATCAGGCACTGCGCAATGTATGCGACGGCGCCGCGGTACGCCTCGTCCTTGTACGCGTCCTTGATGACGAGCGAGTCGACGACGGTCGTGAGCCAGTTCA
>SFCI01000359.1:0-23967 GCA_004681135.1 Hericium alpestre | reverse complement strand
TCACTACTCAATGCGAGACCGACTCTGGAGTAGAGGCCGCAGCGATACCATCTGAATCACCTCTCTGATTCTGCTCCTGAGACACTTATACAGACATATATCTGGCTTATCTAACTTAATGCTGGAGAATTAAATATCATTTTGCAAATTTGTGTAATTCCTGGTGCCTGGTGTGTGTGTGCCAACTGGTTCGAGTTTTTACCCCTGCTGTTCTTCGCTCCCCGACAGCATCCCACAAGTGATCTCTCTGCTGCAAATATTGTGTCTCTCCTTCACTGTCAGTACGCCTTCACATCATGGGACGCAAGAAAGCCACTCCGAAGCCAAATGGCATCAAAGAAGCTCCGACAAGGAAGTCTCAACAGGACCCCCGAATATACGGTGATATGTTCCATCCTAAAATGCGGAATTTTGGCCTTTATGTCTGCAAAGGTTTTGGCCCAAAACGTCCGAAAATCGGATGAGACGTCCGAATCTAGAGGGATCCGTCCGCCTGATCGGATGGGAGTCTGTAGAGCACATCTCACGTCCGCATAATGGGATGGAACATACGCAAAGCAGCGTTATGTCCACATAATCAGATGGAACATTGGAAAAGTGGTGTTATGTCTGCATAGACTGTAATGACAGAAAAATATATGTGTCTACTAAATATCTGAGCACATTACTAGCTGGTTATTCATCCCCATCACTCCTGACCGCTTCGTTATTGTTGCCAGGCATCCCAGAAGATGACTCTGTCGATTTTTGACGAGCAGACTCTTTCTTCACAAGATCATGAACACAAGATGCGACGTCATTCTTGCGCTGCTCCAGAGCCCGTAGTATCTGCACGGAAAACGTTCCAAGAGTGATATAGCGAAAAGGGTGGTGTGGGTTGGAGACCATGTCGACCTTTTGAATGTCGGCACTTGCGGTAGCCAAAGAAAAGATGAGATGAGTCCGGGGCACACGCAAATTGGTCACGCAGCCCAACTCGGCACATGAGAGCATAGAATAAGTGTGGAGGAAAGATGGCGTGAACACACGAACATGCACGAATAATAATGCACCAATGCTGTCAACGCTCGGTGTCCAGTCATGGTTTGCGCCCCGTGCCCCGCTGTTGGTGACCATGATCATGACTAAAGAGCAGATATGAATAGCTATATATCATGATTCAGTTGATTTACTCACCTTCTCCTAGAGCAAGTTCCGGGACAGCATTGACACCGTCTGGGCGGAGGACAATGACCATATGGCCAGGTCGAAGTGGCCAGAGTGGCGTGACATTTGCATTGTGCATATTTTCGTGGACGTCTTGAAGTCGTGTAAATGCAGATCCCCTGCTGGCCAGGAATTTCTGGGATCACGTTAGCAGTGTTGAGAGCACGATCACTTGGACAAGTAACAAGGACACACCGAGGCTGAAGCTTGCAGTAATGTAGCCTTCTGCTAACTGCACATACTCGTCAGTGTGTTTCCGGTGACGAATATGCCAGAATGCCGCACTTGACGATTTGCCCCTGCTGTTGTTGACCGTGATGATAGTATGCTTTTGGGTGAAGCTGCGAGCACTGACAGCTTTTGCACAAGTGCATCGCACAGTGAATTGTCATTGCAGCTACTGCCATCACTTGAATTTGATGGCTTGCTTGCATCATGGTCCGGTGATGCCATAAAGTTCTTAAGTCTGTTTGCTTGATGAACGGCCTTTGCGGTAGATTGAGGCTGATGTGCGGCACGTACGGCAACCAGACTGGACTTGTTGAGAACATGTGTCACCGGAGATCGGGACTCAGAGAGCACAGCTGCAGACTGTGTTGCAGCGGCGGAGAGAAGCATAATAGCCTGCGAGGGCGATGCCTGACAATTAAGGTAACAATCAGTAATGAAAAAGTCATATTCTGAATATGTGGTATCTTACCTTAGCCACTTCTGCTATTTGTGTTGTGTAAGTGGCAATAAGCTCTCAGATTTGACGTTCTTCAGCTTCTGGGTCCTCTGGAAGTGAGATGCTAATAACAATGAAGTGCGATTAGCATACCAAGCTAAGTGAGAGTGTTACTAATGACATGTACATTGTCAATGTTTGATCAACAGCATGTGCTGCAAGTGCCATCTCACAAGCTTCCATCTCATCTTCAGCCTTAGTCGTGAACGGGCCATCAGCATAGAGCTTGAGTACCTCTGCAAGTGTGTGTGGCGGCAAGGGTTCACTAGTACATGACGACACTGATTTTGGAGGCGGAGGCGGCCGATAACTTGCTATCATATCTTGTGCATTGACACCGACCACAGCAAGAAGCTGCTCGACATCTTGGAATGCTTGCTGAGAAGCGACAGCAAGTTCTGCATCAGTGGGCCACTGCATCAGCGCTGCAAGATCAAGGTCTGGAGCATGAAAGTATGTATGGTGATATCCAGCTGCCATCTGGCTGGCCTTCTCTTCTGGAGATAGTCCTGCAAAAGCTCCTAGCATCAACGAGCGTAGCTTTGGTTCAAGATGCAGCATATCCGAGTAATTGAAGTCTTTTTTGAGCTGTCGCATCATTCCAAAAATGTGCTTGCAGACCTCGGTCGAGTGAAGCCAGGGAAGAAATGGATACTGGGGGTAGAAACGACGATGAACAACTATCAGCTCAAGCAGGCTGTCGCATAAGTGCAAGAAGATGTCGAAGGACTTGCGAGATATGAAATGGATGTGGGTACGGTGCTGAGGACGAGCCTCTATATGGCTATGCCATGCCATAAGGAAGAAACGAGCTCTCAAGACCATTCTTGCACGAGCGACATGGGGTATGTTGCAGTTCTGCCAAGCATCATACATCTTGCCGAGAATGAAAAGGTAGATAGATAAACCATCTGCGGAGGGCAAGAAATAAGTCAGAAGACAATCTAGGGCTTCCGCAGACAGGAGTCGCTGTGCAGCACGATCATCTTGTTTGTCAATCCGGTCGACATTGCATTTGAATAGTGGGCCCTTTGGATGCTCGGATAGGTCACGAATCTGCTTGTAGTTAATGACATCGTTCCCGATGCTCATAATGCGACCACCATAATGAGGCTGATTGCGTGCCGTCTTTCCTGCATGCTTTGAGTCCTGAACCATGACAGCTGGATGATGATCAAACAAGGCAACCCGTAGGTCAATTTGACAGCCAGGAATGTTGTTTGGGATAGAGAAGGGATAGTATGATTGTGCTGACCCAGTAATCAGCCGCTGGAGTGCGCGTTCAACCTCTGTACCATCAGCTGCATGTGTAATTGGATATACACCATGTGCATGAAGAAGTGCCAATAATTCATCATGCATCGTCTTGAGAGCTTCTGAGGATGTCTTCGATCCACGAGCGACAGCAGCGATGGGGAAAGGTGGAATTCATGGTTGTGGGATTGAAAGGATAAATATGCGAAGCTGGTAGATCAACAGGTTATTAGAATACCTCTTCGAAGCAGATGTCATATCAATGCTCACCTTGTCTGCCATGTCAAGACGAGCATCACAAAGGACGGTGTCAATCTCGTCAATTGACCATACAGGGATCACGCCTTGCGAAGCACCCAGAACAAGCCAACAACCATCGTATGATTCAAAAACTGTCAGAGCTTTCTCAAGGTCGGTGTCATCCCATGAGAAAACAAGCAGCCCATAGTAGCCAAGATCATGGATGCTATCGACAGCTCACTTCACATTGGCAGATGCAATGCCTGGTTCAAAGCATGGCTGTTTTGCTTGCAACTGCCTAAAAATGATGTTAGAAGGGACCTGGCAAATATGCATGGCAACGTACTGGATGCTCCTCAGGCCACGACCTGTGAATGCACACTGAAATGCTAGGTATGCTCGAGGAGATATAGATGCAAGGTAGCTAGTGAATGCATCAAGGCCCTCTGCGTAATGCATATTCTTGAGAGACTTCCCCTTCTGAAGATGCTCAGCCTTGATCACCATGGCTTTGACCATTGCAAGTGCTGTTGACTGAGATTGGAACTGGCCCGTGACAGCACCCTTTGCAAAACGAAGCCATGGTGTCTGTCCATCGTCCTGAAGCATATTGCCATCATCAAAATGTGGTACCACATGCCAAAATGATGATGCTTACCGCCTCGATCAATTCTCGTACTCCCTTGACCTTCAAATACAGCTCGCCAAGCTCACTTGATCGATACTGCTTTGGCACAAATTTCTTGTTGGCCTCAAGCGGAAGAGGGACATTAAGAGCATTCTGAAAGGCATGGAGACTTAGAAGTTTCAAGCAGGCCTCGCATGGAGCGTAGTCAGCATGTGAAGGTGAAGGATATGCTTCATTGTCACAATGTGTTGAGAAGACTGCTGAGAGAGAATGCCTGTTGACCCATTGATACAGCTGTCGCTCACGACGTATGACCTGGTTCTGTTCTGAAGCTGTCAATGCGGACCACGTGGATGCCTCAGGAGCACGCTTGAAAAGTGCAACGGCAATCTTCTGATGCGAAGGCATGCCACCACCGTCAACGGCAGTACGTCGCAGATATTTATCGACAAGAGGATTTGCTGAACGGGTCAATCCTGTGCAGGGCACAAGTCCTCGACAGGTATTGTTGATGCCTGGAGCCAAGATTGATGTACATGCAGGTGAAGAAGAGACAGATGAAGATGAAGATGAGGCTGGTGGTGGCCGCGGTGGCCCAAAAAATGTGTGGAGTGACTTGCTTATCAGACCCGTCGAACGCAGCTTCTGGCATTTTTGAGACTTCCGATGATCCTTCCACCGTTTGGTGTCATACAGGACACGCATCTGAACCCACGTAGAGCATGCAGAGCATCGCACCGCACATGGATCATGAGACTTGAACTCTGCATGTGCATCATCCTCGAGGATTTTCTGGCAGAAGTTGGCTAGGCGAGATCCATGTGGTACAAAATCTGAAGATTGTGCAGTGATCTTTAACTCTTTCTGACATGCCCATGAAGATCCTTGGCGTGGTTGAGATGTCCTTGAAAGGCGTCTTCACGTGCGTGGTGGGCTGCCGCCATCTGAGGCATCACTGTCAGATTCTGAGGAAAGGCTTATATGACTGGCATGATGGCATAACGTGCACTTAGAGATTGCCCGCATAGACGTGGAAGTGTTCAATTTGTGGCTCGGAGTCTTTGCATCGGGGACTGGGGGGTCTGACATACAGTATGACTGCATCGAGCTATCATGCTGCACCTTATTGATGGATGGCGATATACTGCCTGCTCACAGGTTACGATAAGCATCGGGCATGTCTTTGCGAAGGAATCAGACTTATGAGTTTGATCAAGAGAAAACACCTCCGCTACCGAACCAAGTTCAATGCTATTGAGCTCGACATGGGAACCGCATGTTGACAATTCGAAATTGCTATCAAGAAGCCGCTCAGAAAGCCAGAGGAACCATTCCATTCGATGAAGAGTGCATGTGTCATGAGACCACTGATCGTAATCTAGATATTCCGCAGCAAGCATGCTCAGGTATACCACACCGCACAAGAAGTGATCTTGCTGATGCGGGCACTGAAGCGGAGGCAATATTGACCACCTGAGCGTGCTGCCTAGGACTGTCGCAAGATACCAAGTGATCAATTCGGCGACTTCAGAACTAACAGTCACCGTCGGATTGGCACCATCCCGATATGCAAAAGTCCCGTTCGAAAGATCAACTTTGACACCAGTCCAGTGGCCGCCAGGATTGACAGGAATTTCAAGGATGTCAACGTGCCCAGAATGTATGTTGACATCAAGGGAGAGTGAAGTGTTGAATTGATAAGGCTGGGTGGGAGATTGCATGTGCATGGTACGAAGAGAATCTAGAAAAAAAAACAATTCACTAGACGGATGCGGCTATTTTCCCCGAGCTCTACAAGATGTGTGCAGAACCTGCATTAAGCATCTCGTCGTTGAGCCAGTCATTGCCAAGAAACATCACCAGATGTGTGGTGTGTAAGCAGACGGCCTGTCCGAAGCCTGAAACGGTGCTGTCCCATGGGATCTCCTTCAGACGTTCCCGACATGCAGCTACCAGATCAACTTTGGCATCAGCATTGGATGTGTGTTCGACAGCTTGCAGCCATTTCTCGGCTGCAAACCATTTGCAATGCTTTTCTACTGCGAGTTGCATCATCCCGAGAACTTCTCAGTCCAAAGTGGCCAAAGATAATGAGAAGCGGCTGGGAGTCGGATGGAACAGGCTCCCGACAGCCATGCGTCATCAAAGCTGGTCCGTAGGTGAGAGACGAAGTCATGGGTGGCTGATGTGAGAAGAGCAGGTCGGCACAGGTTGATCAAGAAGGGCTCGAGTTCAGCTTGATCGAACTCGTCGGTCAAGACATTGGGCTGCACGGGAAGGAAATAAGGCTGATCCAAAGAAATTGGGGCTGAGGGAGAAGATGCAAACTCTGCCAGAACAGCTGAGACAGTCGCAGATGGGGATGGAATGATGTGTTCGACAACTGATGGTGGGATGCATCGAGCAGCATTGCACGCATGCCAGACACATCTTGGGATGGCTGCGCTCCAGCGGATGCTGCGGTTGATCCACTCTGATGCGACGAAATCATCTGCATGTGAATCATCGTCTGTGTCGGAGAGCTCGACAATCGTGGTTGGAGATCCAAGATGTGAGGCTGCAATGCCATCAGCGGTGCCGCCAATTAGTACCCGCCGGTAATGAGTCGGGCAAGTCTGCCAACAAGAACGATGGTGCGCATTGTGTGAGGTGGCACTTGGTGAGGGAGATGTGAGTCCATCAGATATACTGTCTGGAGGCAATCGCCTGCTCGGAATGAATGGGATGGCTCGAACTTGCCGAGCAACCAGTCGGTGGAGGCGGTCGAGGCACATGTGAGAGAAATGAGTGCGGTGATAACGACGATGCTGGATTAAAAATCGATGTAATGGGAAGGATTGAGGGGCAATCGCATAAACTGTCATTCAAATTGTTAGCATCACTTCATCGTATTCAACATATTTTACTGACCTAGGGTACCGAAAAGGACAGTGAGCTCGATGATGATGACAGCTGTGGCAAACGCCACACAGTCGACATCGTGTTCCTTGAGCAGCACCTGGAGAAACCCGAAGGACACAAATAAAAGTGATCCAACCATGCCGAAAATGAACAGGAGACAGCTGAAGAATTGCCGCATCATCGCTGGTTGCATAGAACAAGTGGCGATGGGCCTGAGGACGGGCCGTACAGAATCTTCAAGCATATGTCATAAATAACTGTTCTAGGGATAACTAAGCGTGTACCGACCTTTATTCCTTTTCATCTTTGTGTGCGTTGGGTATTAAACGGTGATGTGATGACAGGGGGGGAGGGGATAGATAGGTGGGCAAAGGAGCGGGGGATTTTTGAACGCAACCACCCTGTCTAAGCCCTAACTTATGAAGACCAGCCCGGGGGAAAATTAGTTGACCAGAGTATGGATCTGAAGATAGAGATTACCGAGAGGTCTGGCTGGTAAGGGTGCTCCATCGGCTAGCTATCCCACCCCAGATTCAATGGTAGATGAGCAGCTCTGCTAGCCAAAATCAGTTGAACACGGACTGCATTTAAAAAGAGAAACATGATACTGACAATATAAAAGACCTATTGTGCTGCATGTTGCACTGGATATTGAGCTGACACCAGTACGATGCTGTTGTGGAAGAGAGCAAGACGCGTGGGAACGATAAACGAACCACACGTGGAGATGAATCCACGGCATCGAGCAGGGTGCAGAACGTGCCCAGACAGCAAGGAGGGGCAACAACGGCACATCTGAAAAATCTGAAATCTACATAGCTGCCAGCCAATGCTATGGCTGGTTTCATAGTGCTATGGCTGCTATGTAGTTGGATCACACAGCTATACAGGACTATGGTAGCTATGATAGCTATGATAGCACTTCATAGCATTCCTCTTGAGCTCTATAGCACTATATAGCATCTCTCCTTGGCTATATAGGCTATGGAGTAAAGGGCAATGCTATGGCCCTAGGAACTCTATATAACTTTGATAGAGCTATGTAGCACCTCTACATTTTCCTGATGTGGAGGCAGTAAGTGCATATATGCGCTTATTGTTCTTGTCCATGCTGATGTGATACCCTTCCAGCTTTCAGAAGGGATGGATGCTGCCCAGTGTGATGACAGAAGTGCACTGAAGACCAAGATCAGCGACTATATGCTGAGGAACAACCGTGCCCAACCCCAAGAGCCACTGCAGAAGCGGTCCAAGATAAGCCGTGGCCTCAACAACATAAGCATAGCACAGCTCTTCTGCCCGGTGAAGTTGCTGAGCAAATTTGACAATGACCCCGAAGCATACGTATCATGCAATGTGACTAATTGTGTCTGATTTATTTTGCACCAGTTGGTGTCAGAAATTCGTGCAAGGACAAAAAAAGATACACAGAAATATGTATCCAGCCATGTTGTATGGCAACTCTGAGTATGTCAAGAGGGATCCCGAAGCAGGGCTTTTCCAGAGTGAAATCCTCGTAAAAGTATGTCTGCCTCGCCTTTCATGTGGTTTCATCTCTAATATGTTATAGACTATGCAGCATCTCTTCACAGGTCCGTCATCGGTGCATGCATTTGAGGATGGTGGAGGCACCTGCTCTACCAATGCAGGTATTCATGGCCTCACGACTGTCACCAGGCACATGATCGCATACACTTACATGCAGGCAAGTCGTCTTGCACAGAGCTGTTCTTCTCTCATCCCTTTTTAGGCACGATATGCCCTTAGCTCGAAATCAAGGTGGTCCACGAAGGACGGGACATTCGACTATGTTGTTGCTTACAACAAAGTCGTCGCACAATTTGAGACTAATCCAGAGGATGTATGGGTGCTCAAGACACTTGCATGGTTCAACAAGTGAGTACAGTACCATGATCTTGCTCTCTTCTCGAGTAACTGTGATGATACCAGGGAGGTTTTTGGATCTGAGAATGGCCTTGACCCCAATGGGGATGACTCTGCTAGTGACCCAGATACTGATGACAAGTCGGGCGATGAGACCGTCGACCCCTTGGATCAACAGGCACAGCAAGCAAAAGAAGCTGTCGAACAGTCTGAAGATGATGGCACGAACAATGACCATCACACCAGGTGACACGGGTACAAGAATGGCCCATACGCTGGCCAGTACATGGACGGTAGCGATGACAATGACAAAGAGATGGTCGAACAGCAGCCAGGGCCCTATGATGTAGAGTACAAAGAAGAAGAAGATGCAATGATGGAGCAGTGGCCAGAACTCCGAGCGTTCGATGCGGAGGATGAACCTCAAGAACAAGATACCAAAGATGAAGATGAAGACAGTGGTCAAGATAAACCATGTACGTTCTTAATTTCTCTGAAGTTCACTTTCTCAACACAGTTTTGCAGCTTCAAGTCGTCGTTCAAGCTCTCAAGTAATCAGCCGCCCGTCAAGCCCACTGACACAGCTGTCGAGCTCTCTGCAGCCTCCTATCCATGCTAATCTCCCCACCCCCACTGTCAAGAAACGTCAACCAGCTGTTATCCCAGCACCACGCATGACAGCGCAGCCTGCCGTTGTTGCCCAAGGCAATGCCAGCGCGAAGCAAGCTTGATCCACATGCGATCTGTTCAGTCCTCTTCCAGTGTCCACCAATAAGTCCAGGAGCACTAAGCGCATGCAAGAACTCCCATCTAGCTCTGCTCAAGAGGATGTAGAGTGCGAGGCTCCAATGAAACCAAAGCCAAAGCCAAGAAGGACCTATGCTTCTGGGCAGCGCAAGTCGACGTGTCAAGCGACCTGCAACAAATGAAGCCCGTGCATCATTTCTGTCTTGTACCTGCCTTATTACACCTTGCTAATTAATTCTATCTCGCACATTCCAGCGCTGTCCTGTTCGTTTCTCGTCCTTGTCATTTTTTAGTATCCTCAACCTGCCTTCTGCTCAGATTCCCATGCCCGTCCTATTCTTTTCTCTCATCAACCTTGGACGCTTTTGCTCTTCTTTGTCTCAGTTATGCTCTCTATCATCCTCAGGCTGTGTTGTTTTCAGTCTGGGCCGTGTTGCTCAGATATTCTGCCTTGTCGCCTGTCAAGACTGGGTTCAGGGAAACAGTGAAGCCATCCAAGTCACCCCAAGGGATCAAGGATCAAAGAGCAGAGGATGTCATAGAGAGTAGAGACAGGCTGAGAATGTCTAGGGTACAAGGGGACTGGATAGTCAAGTGGACAAACTGAGGAAGCCAGTCAGAAAGGTAGCCCTATATATACTGGAAGGATAGCCCAAAGGGGAACAAGGGGAAGGGGAACAAGGGATGTCCCAAAGGGGAACAAGGGATATCCTAACAGAGAACAAGAGAAGATAACAAGGGATGTCCCAAAGGGGAACAAGGGATATCCTAAAAGGGAACAAGGGATATCCTAACAGGGAACAAGGGGACATAACAAGGGAGTGTCCATATAGGGAACAAAGGGAATGAAGAAGACCAATGGGCGATTCATGACATCGCCTGCCTTGTCGCTCTCATGTTCTGCCTTGTCGCTCCTGTATCCCATCTCGTCGGTCTCGTATTTGGTCTCGTATCCTGTCCTGCAGCTCTTGTATTCAGCTGTGTTGCCTGTATTCTGTTTTGCTCTTGTACTTTCTTGTCCTGTCGCTCTCGCAGTTTGCTTCGCATTCCGTGCTGATCCTCATCTGTGGTCGGTTACTTATGTTTCAAATTCACATACCTGCATGTAATTCAGACTGCTCAATGTAATCCTGACAATGATCTGGCAGCTTCAGATGCCAATATGATAGGATTTCGGGTGTCTATACTATGGTCATGACCTGATTCCACGACAATGCAAGATCTCTCTCAAAAGTGTAATATAAGGTTCAGTCCACATGTCAGGCATTATACTCTACAAAATGGCATGATAAGTTCGGGGAACCTGGCTAGACCTTGTAAGGTCTGCAAGGTGCCCCAAGGCCTTGTCAGCTTTGCAATCTGGTGACTCCTGGTCAGAAAACCCGACCAGGATATAAAACACTTTTACCTGGTATACCTTGTGGCCTTGTGGCCCATATATGGTCACATATTTCCATGTCGCACTTTTGCACTTTTGCTGATGAAGAGCTCAACCGCTGGCCCGCTGATGCAGATGTTGAACGTTGAACACTTGTTGAACGCGTCACGCACCATTCCCCGAGATTTTCCCGCCTTGCTTGACTTTACGAATTCGGAAGATTTAACAAGCGCAACGCGCTCAACATCAACTAGATACCGTGACTAATCCTAAAAAACTTTGCCTCCATGGGTCATGACGGTATGTGGATCTGGAAGATGATCGTTGACGTGTCTACCAGTTCCCAGAACCAATTCTGGACGTCCGATGATTGAAAATAACGTCCGCCAGTGCGTGATATCCAACGCATATCCTCCGATGCGATGGATCATGACCTGAGCATGTTCTAAATCGACGGTGAGTTCCATTGTCGATTCTCAAGTCGAAAGTGCTAGGTCAGGGGTATATTTCGTCCGGCATCTCTAGAGGTATGTACGTTCCAAAGATCATGTGCGGACACCTCGGTTGACGTAGCGCGTTCTTCAGGTTGACGAGGCACGCGTTATCTCCTGACAGTTTAACTCGTCGACTACAGCAGCGCATCGCCGTCTCATCACTGGTTCCTGCAGCCGCAAGTGTCCTTCGTCCGCTCTCTTCGATTCTACGGTCATGGACCAACATGCTTCCCACAGCTCGATCAGACGAGCCAATGGNTCTGGATGGACGGGCGCAGCGGCCATGTCCTTCCTGGCCGAACTTCTCGCTCAGGAAGACGGGGTCTGAAACGGACACCCTCTCGTGCGCCGCGTTGCGTCCTTCTTCNGAGTCCAGTATGCTGCGCCGGGCAATGACGTGTCCGATGGTGATGCTCTTTATTGTCGTTCCGAAGGCATGCGCGCGTGCAGATAGAAGCCCTTGCAGATCTACGTATAAAGCGAAAGGCGCCTACAACGAGACATCGGCGAATGACTTCGCCACGGTATGTAGTGCGGACGCCCTCCCTCGTGTCTGTCGCGTGCCCTGGACTTCCATGCTTCATATCAGAAATATTNGCATGGCGTTCATAACCATCCATGCCGTAGCGATTTAATTTGTAAGCGAGATGCGCTGCGAGCGGATCTCTGTAGCAAATGCTCGCTCCAGNAACGATGCTTATGGCAACGCAAATCTTGTCGATGTGCTCGTTTGCTCCGAAGCTCACTCGGCTGAGCCCGAGGCATTCTCGATCGGGCTCTGNTCGGCGCCAATCGGTGAGCGCGATCTCCGTGATTGCGTCCGTGATTTCATCCCGGACGCCTTTGTGCTGCATACGCCGTTCAAAGCTCAAAGGCCGGGGGGCGACGACATCGGCACGCGGACGGGAAGGAACAAAGGATNCCCATCAATCACGTCCTGAGCACAGGAAAGCGACCCTGAAGCACGGCCTTTCACCGACCACACCCAAAAAGGGCGCACGACGCCCCGCCTTTGTCCTCCTTTACCAGATCTGTCCCCCGCAACACCAAACACGTTGTCCCTGCGTGAATCAGAACAAAGCCGTCACTTAGGACCCAAATACACCGGTAAGGCAAAACTCGCTGCGAAGCTCTGCGTACGACCAGGCCGGTGCGCCAAAGCGCACCGCCGGGGCTGGGCGTACTGAGGACCCGAGCACAGGCAGCCTATTTGGAACGCTTGGATTGATGAGATTAAATCTATGCACAACGGGGCGTGGTCAAAGCGTGCAAGTGACTCCGGTGGGAATCAAATCTGCGTGTACGTTTAGGGTCGAGGCGTATATAAGAGGGCAAACGCAAAACGACTCGCCTTTCTCTCCAACACGCCGCTGTTATCCTCGAATTAAACTTTCTCCACGTCTCAACCTCAATCTCAACTTCTACAATGTCTTATCAACATCTCTACCCTGCCTCCTCTGTCTTCCAGTCCGAGGACTACACGTACGACGAGCGCGATGCCGCCACCGTGTTCCAAATGCCGGCTGCCTTCAATGGCAGCGTCAACAACGGCTGCGAGACCGAATCGTTCTCCGCAACGCAGAAGGCTATCGAAGTAAGCCAAAGCTTCTGTTTGTGATCCGCGTTAGAGAAGGACTGACCTGTTTGATCCTGCAGGACTTCAACGAGCTCATCCGTCGCGTTCAGTGCGAAGAACACATCGCAAACAGCCCTCAAATGAACCAGGTGAGCACGTTATATACTCTGAGACGCTAGACCGTGACGCTCATCACTGTTGCCGCAGTCTCAGGGCGCGACGGGCTACGGCGCGAGCATGGCCACGAGCCACTTCAATAACTATGGAAGGTACGACGCCTCCACCTACGGAAACATAGTGAGTGTCGCCTTCGCCTTGCTGTTTGAGACGCGCGCCACTCACGTTGTTATCGCGCCACATAGCCCGCGACGGGCGCTGGCTTTGCGGACGGCCAGCTCGCATTTGCCAACAATCTGCAGTTGAATACTGTGAGCAATCGTTTGCTTCTGGTGCGGGGCGATCTACTCACTATGGTCATGCAGGCCGTCCCCGCCCATGCCTCGACCTGGGCCGCCGAGGACCTCTCAGCCTTCCCTATGGACGACTTCACCACGGCGGCGGCGGGGATGGACACCTATCCGCCCGCGCCTGCAAACCAATACTCCTGTGCCGTCGACAATCAGGAGTACCCGCCACCCAACGACCCTCCTCCCGGCTATCTCCCCCACATCCAAAGCGACTTCCTCGGCTTCAACCCCGAGTCCGTCGACGTCTCCGCGCCCACCCATCCCCCCAGGCTCCCCTTCAACAGCGCGTACGCCANTGCCACCTACGACCAGCAGACGCCCGACTACTTCCCCGCACCCAATCACACGAGCCGAGCCAACGACACGCCAACTAGCTGTACTAACCATCCCGCCCCGCCCCTCCCGTGTCAACGCCATCCTTATCACCCCACGTCCGCCTCCACCGCCGCTGCCCCAAACCACCCATCTCACCCGCGCTGACACCGCGCTCATCCGACACGGGCAGGCCAATTCCATCCTTATCAACGTGCCGCGCGCCGCTGCGGTCGGCTCATGGTCAGTGTCGACGGCGAGACTGGCGCATTAGACGCAGCGCACGGGCTCCGGAAATCTGGCCCGAAAGGCTGGATTTCGAAGGATTCGGGTGAGCATATACTCGCTTAGATCAGTCTAACATGACCGACTTGTAGGAATTTCAACGACATGGGGCGCGCGCCGCGTTTTCAAGCGTTGTCCAGGCACGGCGCGCTCGCCGCGGGCATCTGCATCATGGCCAAAAGCGACGTTTCGAACGGCCGGGTGACTCGGCTCATCGTACCCGGACGCGTTGTGGACCGCGCAGAACACCCATGCAACGCGGGGACATGGCGGGGCGCTGAGCCCGACACGCCTTGCTTTTGTAACAGTCGATGTGAGCCGCTGAGAACGTCGCGAACAGCCGTGGAAGTGCGCCTGTGACCAACGGCTCGTCATCACGGCTTGCGGGCGGACGTTGACGATGGCGCCCTTGGGGTTTGTCGTGCGGCGCGAGGCTGAAATCGGGGCGCGCTGCATCAGTAACGGCCTTCGTAGATAGGCAATCCTCTCACCTGTATGCGTAGTTTCCGCGAACTCTCGAGCGGCAATCAGGGAATTTACGCCGTTTGGCGAGTGCTATCATTCATTCCGCGATACCGTACTCACTGGTAGATAAAAGCGGGTATAACTTGTCATATGAACTTGACGATGACACCCTTGGTGTCCATGACGTGACGCGCGGCCAAATCCGTACGCGCTACGCCTCGACGACTACCGGCATCTGCGCTGCGGGGACCATCAGCGACGGCCTTCGTTAGGCTGGTCCTCTTACCTGTGTACCTGGAGGTCCCAAGAGCGACGAGGAGGCGATCTGCGCCGCTCGGTGAGTGCTGTCGTTAATCCTACAATGCAGGACTTACCGAGATATGCATGGACAGATACATCTTGCGGGGAACTTGACGATGACGCCCTTGGCGTCTGTCGCGCGACGCCGGGGCTCGGTCGCAAAGCACCGGGCGACGCATCGCGCGGCGGTGTCGATGGGACATCAGCGATGTCGCTCGCGGCTCGGTAAGCGGCCCACCTCCATGCCCCTCTTGTCGCGATGCGCAAACGTTGCAGTGGATCTACAAGCCGTGCGGTAAGGATCAATATGCGATCTACGAAATAGGACCCACTGGTAGATACGAGGTGATATAACTTGCTGTAGAAACTTGACGATGACGCCCTTGGCGTCCATGGCGTGACGCGAGGGCGAGGTCGTCGGGTCCTGCAATACGACGACTGCGAGCATGCACGCTGCGCCATCGCGTGGAATATCATCGATGTCCTCGGTAGACAGGGGCGCGGCCATTCGAAGCGCCCAAGAGAACGGCTATGAGGGTCCTGGACACCTTTTGGCAAGTGCGGGTTGGATCAGACAGACTCATGCTCACCGATGCGATATACACAAATATGGCGTACAGGGAAACTTGACGATGATGCTCTTGGCGTCTGTCATGCGCCGGCAGGTCAAAATCGTGGCGCGCTAGGCAACAACGACCATCTGCGCCGCGGAACTTCAGCGACAACGTTCGTGGATCGGTGAGATACTCACCTGCATACCTTTTGCTGTGACGCATCAACAACGGCAGTCAATCTGCAAGGCGTGCGGTGAGTATTATAATTGAATCTGTGAGAAAAAGCTTACCACGATGAATAAATACAACTTGATGTAGAATCTTGACGATGATGTCCTTGGCGCACACCGTGCGACACGAGGCCGAGATCGTACGCGCTGGGCTGGGTCGTCAAACGGACATCAGCAATATGCCTCGTGGATCGGCGAGCCTCTCACCTGTATGCATCGTGCTGCGACACCTCAACGACGTCGGCAAATCTGCCAGACATGCGGTCAGTATTGTCCTTAGTCCGATGCAGCAGTACCTACTGATGAGATATACCTTGCAGGAGCAACTTGACGATGACGCACTTGGCGTCTATCGCACGACACGAGGCCGAGATAGCAGCGCGCTGGGCTACGACGGTCATTTGTGCTGCATCTTCGGGGGAGCGTCAGCGATGATGTTCGTGGACCGGCGGGCCTCTCACATACATGGTTCTTGTCGTAACACATCGACGGCAGCATTGAATCTGCAGAACGGTCCGTGAGTACTATCATTAAACTGTAAGCCATTATGAAACAAGACCCACTGGTAGATAAGAGCATCCACGAGTAACTTGACGATGACACCCTTGGCATCCATGGTGTGATGCTAGGCCAAGATCGTAGAGCGCTGGGCCAAGCCACGCTTCCGCGCTGCATCGTCGGGGGAACATCAGCGATGCCACTCGTGGATCAGTAAGTCTCTCACCAGCATCGCCGTCACATCGTGACACATGAACAACGGTAGGGAATCTGTCAGCACATCAGTCAGTGCGATCATTGAATCTACAAAGCGAGGCTTACCGGTAAATGAGAACAGATAAAACGTATGTTAGAAACTTGACGATGACGCCCTTCGCGTCCACGGCATGGCATCGGGCCCGGATCCTGATGTGCTGAGCTGGGCCGAGCATCCGCGCTGCTGCGTCGTTGAGGGAACATCAGTGACGCTGCTCGTGAACGGGTGACCCTCTCACCTACTTGTGTCTCATCGCCGTGCCTCAAGAACAGCAATGAGTCTGCACGTACATTGGTGAGTACGATCTTTAATCCGACGCAGCGGTACTCACCGGTGAGATACGAACAGACATGATTTACAGAACGAACTTGACGACGGCGCCCCTGGCGTGTGATATGACATGAGGGTTGGATCGTAGGATGCGGGACTACGACACGCACCCGCACTGCATCATCTGATTTCCAAGCCCGCAGGTAAGTACGATCATTATGCGACAAGGCAGGACTCACCCATAAAATTCGAACAACATGTGTATATGAAATATGCATGCAAAACTTGACGATGATGCCCTTGGCATCCGTCGCACGACACGAGGCTGAGTCCGAAACATACTGCATCGTCGAGACCATCAGCCCTGTCATTCGGAGATCTGTGAGCCTCTCACCTGCATTCCTCCTGTCACGGCGCTCCAAGATCGCAACCGGCAACAAGTATCTGGATGCTTCGGTGAGTACTATAACCATTCTGGCAAAGCAGGACTCACCAGGGAAACAAAATAAATAAGTACCTGTTGCTGCTCGCAGTGAATGGTGAGCGACATGCATGGTACAAGAATGACAGCGGTACGTACTACCTGTCATAATCCCTCCCATGCTCCACCGGTATCGTCAGCCTCCACCGCAGCACATTGGACTCGAGGCGAAGACCATATGCAATACTGCGCCTGGCCTCGCCCAACAATCTTGACGATGACGGGAGTATCTGCACCGAAAACATATCAGCGGGGAACTAACCACAAGGTAAGAACATACCTATGATGCGAGGATGCGAACGGATAGCATGACCAGGTCAATAAATAAAACACGTACAGTAGATAGTTAGAGACAGAAATAAAACATCGTACCGATCAGTGATCTCGAAAGTAGGGAATAATGGTGAGTGGAGGGAATGCACATGCACGACGGGATGCCAGAAGCAGTTTAATAAGGACGGGCCGAAATTGCGCACGGACACTGTGGTTTCCAATGAGCGTAATCACCGAGGGACCTTGAAACACGGCTGATGCTCCTGAATCTTCCATCTCACTGCCGGCATAATTCATGCATGCAGGTTCCCGGCCTCCGATCAGATGTCATGTTCAGGAAATAAGGATTCTTGTCTCTCCGAACAACCGAGACTCCGGAGGATGGATATTTCTGAGTCCTTGAGAATTTGTTGAACTCAAGGAGGCAAATCATGGATACTCAGCAATCGGAGGACTACAGGTTTTGGGAGGGCTTTCTGCTGAGAAATGGAGGGCTGGATTGTGTGAGGCTTGGCTCCGTAATATCAAGAGAAGTCTTGCCGTAAAGTGAGCTAGACAACCGCTTGAAGTGTCGGCGGCACATCTCCGTCACGGGCTGTCATGGAGAAATGGATAATCAGTAAGCAGAATTTCGGAGAGCAGACTGCTCGGAGATTGGTTTCAGCTGCATAACATAAAAATAAAATAAGTGCAGCAATGAATTGTAAGGATCTGTTGACAGACATTCTCCGAGAATGTAAGGAGAGCCCTAAGCACAATTTGAGTTTATCAATTGACCGGCAAAGGAGATGCTTAGCCGTTAATATTGCTCGCTACTCGCTGATCCTGTCACATCGTAGCGTATCATGTTCCCATGCATGTCCGACATGTAGTCCCGGTGTGTGACAAGTTTGCCTTACTCCTACTACAGCTGCTATAGAAAAGTCACTGACCATTATCTATAGGATTTCGAGCCAGTTGGTTTTACGACAAGATTTGATCAGGATCGGAGGGATTGTGCAGAACCAGAAGAGTGTCCTCGGTATATCTTCTCGTCCGAAATAGCGATATGCATGGGAACAAGAGCGTCACATGCTGCGGTCCAAGAATTGTGCTTTTTGCACCTGATATACAGTACTTATTACCAGAGTAGCTAATAGGATTCTTTATATGCTGAGGATAATACACATATCTTTCTTCCATTCGAAGCTTGCCAAATTGAAGGGGTTTTTTTCGGAGGATTCAAAACTGTTGGTAGATCTCCGAACTGAATACACACAATGTTCAAAGTATCAAAAATGCGATATGGATTCAAACACAAGCAGCAAATCTATTGGACTATATAGCAAAATCAGGCATGCTACCTAGGAGTATCTGCTCGCAGATGGAGACAGACTATGTACAAAATTAAGGCTAGTCCAAGAGATATGATCGGAGGACCGCGATCAGGCCCACACGTAAAGGCGCGAAAACAGAGCTTGACACGTAGTTACCGTAAGACAATGCTTCGGCATCGAGCGCGGAGGAACAGGTGTTCCTCCGCACGTACGGTATAAGGGCAGGGGGTCAGACTTACCTCCACTCTTCTGCTTTTGCATGGTTTCCCCTGCACCATACCTCAAAATCCTCCCGTGCTATCTGCCTGTCGTCGTCGATGTCCTCGGCACAATTCTCACACCTCACATCCCGTAGGTCTTCGCACTGCACTTCTCTTACCCTGCAGATG
Organism: Hericium alpestre; assembly: GCA_004681135.1. NCBI lineage: Eukaryota > Fungi > Basidiomycota > Agaricomycetes > Russulales > Hericiaceae > Hericium > Hericium alpestre. The sequence goes on along the minus strand of SFCI01000359.1, from coordinate 4,836 downwards.
TGATATTGACCCGTTTTCGATTGCAAGGCTCCTCGCCTGGGACCGTGGGCGTCATCGTCAAGTTCGACGTAGCCGTCGTTCGCATGTTCTGCGCGCTGGCCTTGGCACTGCCCTTCCAGTTTTCATGTGCTTGCCTTGACGCCAACTGCAAGCGACGTGTCCAAACCCCGTTGCGTACGTCCTATCTCTCGTGAATGGGTCGCATAAATCAGTACTCACCAAGGTTTAGATTTGCGCTGCCCAGTTCTTTTTTTCGACTTCAGGCCTGGCGCGGAGCGACGAATCACAACCCGATAGCAGACATTTTCGGCCGTTGCTCCCGCGACGGCGACGCTGTGCGAAGTGCGCGGTGGCTCCCTGCGCTGTGTCGCATCACATCTGTCGGGAGTGCTGAGAAGGGAAGGGGATCATGCTATCGCGACACCCGTCTCCCCGGTGTAGACATTCGATGAGAGCTTTTGACGAGTGAGTACTGCTGCCATTGATCGAAGGCACAAGAACTCACCTGCACACCTAAAGGTTGTCAGATCTCCACGTTTCGAGGCCCCGTGCCGAAGCGGCGAGCGTGGCCACCAGCCGGTCTTGAAGCTCACGTTGCGTGCTACTAGACGTTCGGCGCTGCTGCTGCACTTGTTCCACGCGCTGGTACGCGTTCTGTATCACCGCCCGTCGAGATTTATCGGGACTCACAAAGTCTTGCAGGATAGCCAAGCTTTGGCGCCGATTTTCCAAGGTTTTAAGCCCCGCAGCGAGCGGCGAGCGGGTCCCTAGAGCGAAACCGACAAAGTCAGCATCGATACTCCACTGGCGAGCTCTGGGCGCAGCCCAGAGCGAGGTACACATTCGTATCTTCCTTAAAGGTCAATGCCTCTTGCTAGCTAGCTGGGACGAATTGAGGCTTACCTAGAGGTCCAGAAACATACATTTTATCGCTCTGAAAACGTGGGGTCCAGGCCTCCGCGGCGAGCGGCAACATGCGCCGAGAGGTGAAACCTTCAGAGTCGACGTCAGCGGACGCCCATTGACGTCGATGAGCGCTGGGCTGCGCCCAGCGCGATCTGCATCTCCTGTAAGTCTATTGTATGTGTATTCACGGAGGCGAAGGGGTGCTTACCTGAATCGCCTGAAAGCGTTTATTGCGGGCCTGAAAATTCGGGGTTGAGGCCCCCGCGGCGAGCGGCAACGCGCTTCCTAAGAGCATGCCCTCGGGGTCGACAGCGGTGGGCCTCCACTGCTGTCGACATCGCAGGCAGTGTCGCCTGCCGTACATGCCTTCGAACGGACATCAAAGGCTGCACAGTCGACCTCTCGGGACCCCTGCGTGTCAACGGCGAGCTCTAGATGCAAGGAAGAGCAATTCCTTCACGAAAAAGTAAGTTTTTACGGTGAAAATAGCCGAGTTTACATGGTGCTCATCTGAATACACAAAAAGCCAGTTCCCGTCGCCGATTTTCCGAGATCCAATGGCCCGCGCCGAGCGGCGACGGGCCCGTAGAGCAAGCATTCGAAGTCAGCAGTGACGGGGCGCCGTCGCTGCTGACCACACCAGCGGGAGTCGGGCGAAGCCCGACGCACGCCGCTGCTCGGGATGGGGCGACGCTGATGTCGGGAGCCTTGGGCATGTCTTTTCCTGCCGCATGTCGCATGCATCGGCGCACACCGAAGGCACATGTTTCGGGTCGGTGTGACTTTTTTTTTGCGTCCTTGTGAGTAGGTTTCAGTTAGTATTAGCCGAAGTATTTTGATGCTCAGCTGGATGCGCAGAAACATCATTTTTGGGTTCAAAATTTCCAGAATCCAGAGGCCCGCGCCGAGCGGCCTACTGGTCCCTAGGGCAAAGTCCACGAAGTGAGCATCGACGCGACGCTCACGTCTTGCTTGATGGGAGGCGGGCGCAGCCCGCCGAACGTGTTTGCGTGCATCTTTGGCATGCGTGGTGGCTTTTGGCATGTCTGTGAGTCGCTTTCAGTGAGTATTTGCTGAGGTATTCTCATGTTCATTTGGATGTGCAGAAATGTCCCTTTTCGTGCCCAGAATTCCAGAATCCAGTGGCCCGCGCCGAGCGGCCTCCTGCTCCATAAGACAAAGCAAACGGAGTCCCCGTCAGCGGGCCTCCGCTGACGATGTCTGCGAGCGATGGGTGCAGCCCATCGCGAGCTCTGCATATGCAAGTAAGTTCATGCGCTGATACTACCCGAGCTGAACTCGTACTCACCTCGGCTGTCTCACAGCAGGTTTCTTCGTCGAAATTCGAGGCATCAGGCCCCGCGGCGAGCGCAAGGAGCTGCTGGACGACCCACAATTCGGTGTCAGCGGGGTTTCGCTGACACGTCCGCATGTGCCACCCACTCGAACCCACAGCCCCTTGTCGACCTCTTGCGANGCTGANGGACGTCATCGTCAAGTTAGCGACTGCAGGTGCTGCCACACCGTCTTGTCGAATTCCCTCTGAGTATCTACTTGACATCCCCACGACCCGCGTACGTGGACGTTTTGACCGGATGCAACTCGACACTCCCCGTGCGACAATCCCACCCTGGTGACCAGCACGCTATTCGCCTTGTCGCCCGGGCGGAGCATCTCCACTTGCTTTGCGCTCTCGCGCTGCTGATACCCATGGCCGTCCACGCTGCATTTCCACCGCCTGTCGCTGCCCCATCGCCTGCACAGTGACTGCGAGTCGTCCTTGGCACGCGGGGGATCATGATCATCGAACTCGATGCGGCGCGCTGTCCGACGCATTCCTGTGTGCTAGCAGGCACCACCTTCGCGCGCTCGGCGGATCACACACGCACCAGTCGGCGTCGACATCGCTCTAGCTGGGCTTGACGGGTAAGTCCTTGCTGCTCTGATCTAGTCGAAGGCAAGCTACTCACCTATGCGCTGCCGCTAGTGTCTTTCCGGCGCTGCTCATGCATCCGCAGTCCTTCCCTTTGCCTCAACTCGTGCACGACGTGTCCTCGTCGCCTCCAGGGACCTAGAATCCAGCATGCAGGGACTGGGTCTGACAAGGCGATGCAAGGGCGTCATCGTCAATTACCTGCGAAAGGGGCAGCGTGTCAGTGTCGTTATGCGCGTATGTGTGGCGGACTCGTGCACCCTTCCCGTCCGCGCCGGCATCATCCCCCTCACCTCAGTACTGCTGCGCCGTGCGAACAGATGCCGAGGGCGTCATCGTCAAGTCCCTAGGCAGGGTGCAGCCTGTGAGTGTTATCGCCTGCGTAAGTCGACGACTCGCGCACCTTTCTCGCGTTCCGACCGATGCCGTGGCGACGACCGCCTTTCTCCCTCTCCGAACATCTTGCGCGCGGTGTACGACGCTCTCGCTGACGCCTCGAGGGCATCATCGTCAAGTTATCGGGCGGGCGGCGTGGTTCCACTCCGAAGCGCGGCCTTGCTCGGAATCGCCGCAGCGTCGTTCCGCCGCCTTCGGTCTTGCGGCGTTTTGCACGGAGTCCGCAAGACTGACGGCGGGATGATTGGGGGTCTGGGTGGGCGCGTACTGCGTGCCGTCGCTCGTCGCGGTCAGGGTGGAAAACATATCAAATGGCCGGAGAAGCGGGGGAAGCAAGGAGAACTTAGAAAAAGAGCAGGGTCGAGAGCGAGCGGGCCTCCGTCGCGTCAAGGGGACACGGCGCATAGAAAGTAGAAAAACACCTCAGTAGCTGAATTACCGCGGTAAGAGCGGGCAAGAAAACGACCAAGTCAAGCACACAAAGGGGAGCCCAGTGCGAAAATCGACCAAGTCGAGTGCGCAAAGGGGGGGGACAAGAAAAATCAGAAAGTGTTAACCCTTGACCAAAAGGAATTATTCCTCATCCTAATAAACTAAATATTAAAGTAAATACAGGAGCTAAATAAAATAATACTTTATTAGATTGAGAAGGTATTACTGTTTCTTTAAGTATTAATTTTAAAGCATCACTAAAAGGTTGTAAGATACCATAATAACCTGTAGTATTAGGTCCTACTCTTCGTTGATGAGCAGCTAATTGTTTTCTTTCTATAATAGTCATGAAAGCTACGCTTAATAAAATAAGTAATATTTATTTATATCTAGTAACTGAGTTACTATTGAATAATATTTAAATTTTATATTATTATATGTAATTTTAGGTAGAATAAACAAATTATAAAATTTGTTATTATCATTAGCGCGAGAAAATAACAAATTATAAAATTTGTTATTATCATTAGCGCGAGAAAATTTTATTTGAATTTAGTAATGTTGTATTGTTTAATATTATTGTAGGATTTAAATTTTTATTTGAATCTGTTGCGATATCTAATAATGTATTTTCTATTAATCAATAAATGAACTAGTAGTATATATATATATATATATATATATATATATATATATATAATCTAAATTAGTTAAGCGAAATGACTATAATTAAAAATTGGAGCTTCTATACTTATTAAGCTAGTTACTTCAAATTGTTCTAAAGGTGAATTAATTAATGATGAGATATAAGAATTTATGAACATTAGTTGTTTTTATAGTTATTTTGTGTTTCTTAAATTTGGATTCAATTATTGAATCACTATGACGGATGTATTTTGAATATGTCTTATTTTTTTTTATATATTAAAAGTGTGTATTTTTTCTTAATATTGGAAAATCTCTTTTAAGGAATAAAATTCTGTATAAATAAAAAAGAATATCTATTTATAAAATCTTTTAAATATATTATTCTTATTAAATAAATTAATAGTAAGTTATTATTATTTAAAAATTCATAATCTTTTTAGTATAAATTTTAGTATTTAATTAAAAATTTAAATATAAAAATAATAATAAAATTATTTATATTATTAATAATTAAGAATTAT
>SFCI01000358.1:0-23990 GCA_004681135.1 Hericium alpestre | reverse complement strand
ACGCATCGAACGGGAGCGGTGGGACCGCATGGACGTGATTTTCCAGAACCTGCGCAACACTGCGCGCCATTTCGAGTACCCGCCGCCGAGCGTCGCTGCGCTGGAGAGCATTCTCATGCGCATGTACTTCGAGAGCCCGCTGCAGCCTGCGCAGATGCCTATGATGCCGCCGCCGCCGCACGCTATGCAGCACGGCTCGCCGCATCCTGACATTCCTGCTCATGGTGATGAGGAGATGCAGAGCGGAAGCGAGTCTGGTGGGGAAGACGACGAATGACTGTTTCGTTAGGTTGACTAGTGCGCGTGCATTCTCTTAAACTCTTCGTTTCCTGTCTCCAGCTTTCAGGACCTTTTCAGTGTTTATTTTAACTACTATGTAGTGAAGCCGAAAGAACCATCAAAAAATGACCCATGACACAAACTCCGAGAGAGCCGAAGGTGTCCGAGGAATATTATGAGTAAGTATGCCCGAGGTAGATGATGACTCAACCATCGTGCCTCAGGATCGTTTCAATGATAAGTCAACTCCCATGTACATACAGACCATTCAGCAGATAGTAGGTTCCAAGCTCTCGTCACTCCCCAGTTTCCAGTAGTTTCGCGCTTTTTCCCTGCGTCACCAAGAATTCCGTCCTCCAAAATAATGATAAAATGTACCTCCGCGCAGTCCACGCAGAACACCATCTCCCCACTCTCCGCGCCTTCATCCGCGACAATCCGCTCGGCATTTTCACCACCGCAATTGATTCGCCCTCATTCCCCTTCCTCCAATCCAGCCACATCCCCTGGCTCCTCGACGTCCAAGACGATGACAGCGAGACCGAACTCGGCGTCCTACGCGGACACATGGCGCGCGCCAATCCACAAGCCAAAGCCATCATCGAGCACCTCAAATCCACCACCTCCACCACGGACGATGGCCACCCACAACCCCTCACCCGCGACGTCATGATCCTCTTCAACGGGCCGGCGCACCACTATGTCACGCCCAAATTCTACACATCCACCAAACCCACGACCGGCAAGGTCGTGCCGACCTGGAACTACGCTGCGGTCCAGGTCTACGGGCGCGCGACCGTCTACTTTGACAGCAAGGCGCACGCCACCGATGCCTTCCTGTCCAAGCAGGTCGCCGACCTGTCGCGCCACGCCGAGACGGCCATCATGAAGTACGAGCGCGCGTGGGAGGTGGGCGACGCGCCGGAGAAGTACATCGAGGCGCTGACGAAGGCGATTGTCGGTGTCGAGGTCGAGATCAAGGATATCAGCGGGAAGTGGAAGATGAGCCAGGAGATGGCCGCGGGGGATCGGGAGGGCGTCGTGGAGGGGTTTGAGAAGATGGGGTCCGAGGAGGGATTCAAGATCGCAGAGACGGTGAGGGAGAGGGGCATGCTGAGCGAAAAGAAGAAGGGGGAGGCGAAGGTAGGGGCGTAAGGTGTTGCTAGGAGTGAGTAGGTAGCATCGATCGTAAATTGGTGTGTAAGAATATGTATAGTATCCTGCGTGCAACCATTGGCACACTGCAGCTGTATCTTCGATGTACAATGCCTGCCACAAGACAAATGGACAGAGGAAGCGGGAGCGTTGGCATTGCCTTCGTGATGGTAGTATACTTAGACTCCTTCCTGAGTATCCATTTTTCGGTCTATAATAATATCAGACTTTCTGTCCATAGAACTGTGTCTTTCTGTCTCTCAATTGTCCGAATGTTGACAGGAAATCGATTTTCCATTCACTTTGATTGAAGGATTCCGTGTATGTAAAGTCGTTCCCACGCTTCTATAAGACTGATGGATCCATTTTTGGACCGAATTCTTGCTGCCTTTTCGACCTTCTCCTGCAAACACCTCGACATCACCGAGCGCCAAAAACCTTGCTGGTTGCTGCTCACCGTCGACGCCAAGCCACATACCAGACAGCCATGTCGTCCCTGCGCAACTCCCTGCACCGCCGGAACCACAAGGAGCGCTCGCAGCTCGCGCACCGTTCGCGACTCGGCATCCTCGAGAAGCATAAGGACTATGTCCTCCGTGCGCGGGACTACCACTCGAAGCAGGACAGGCTCACACGTCTGCGGCAGAAGGTGGCGGAGCGGAACAAGGATGAGTTCTACTTTGGCATGAACAGGCAGCGGACGCAGAAGGGCGTGCATGTGCAGGATAGAGGGAATGCGGCGCTGCCAGTGGATATGGTCAAGATCCTGAAGAGCCAGGACGAAAACTACGTTCGCACGATGAGGACTGCTGGGTTGAAGGTGCGTTTCTTTTCACTCGGAAGGATGCATGTATTCTGACTGTGTCTCGCGCAGAAAATTGAGAAGCTGAAGAACCAGCTGAGTGCGCTCACTGATTTGCTCAAGCCTGCCCTGGGCGTAGGAGAGGAGGATCAAGATGAGGAGGGTCTGGATGAAGACGAGCTTGAGATCCTTAGAAAGGCAGGTGTGCTCGCGGGTCCTTCCATTTCACAGAGGAAGTCAAGCTCGAAACGCTCGTCGAAACATATCGTTTTTGCTGAGGATGAGGCAGAAGGTATATGCTTGGACACTGTTGGGGTGATCACAGTCTAACGCGTCTCCAGCACATGAATTGGCTGCGTCGAGAAAGACCCAATCACCCACAGAGGCTGACGCTATGGTAGTCGAAGAAAACAACGCTGACTTGGGGTGGAATTTCCCCTCCGTGTCTAAGCCATTGAAGAAGCGCACGTCAAAAGGTGGGAGCCAAGAAGACGTGTCCATGGAGAAAGAATTAGAAAACGAAGAGAGGAAAGAGGCCTCGAAGGTATGCTCTCTTGTGTTGTCAGCTATCATGCCAAGCTCATGACTTCGTAGCTGAACCGAAGCCGCTTGTTGAAGGAGCTCTCAGCTCGGCTGCACCGAGACCGCATGCTCAGATATGCGGAACGCGAGCTGGAGATGCAGAAGCTGTTAATGGGCAAGGGCACGTCGAAGAAGTTGCAGGGTGTTGAGCGGATAGGTGGCGAGGGTGTGGACGACGAAGACGATGAAGATGCCTTGGATGCGAGAAGGGGGAAGAGGTCGTCCAAAGTACCACCCACCGTCGACGAGAAGGTGTACAAACCTCGAGTGTACAAATGGAGAGCAGAGAGAAAGAAGTGATGCTTAGTATTTAGCCCATTTCTGTGTACCACCTGCGCACTGCAGATAACCCTCGAGAGCCGGACTAGGCTGTATGTTCCGAGTTCGCGATAGCGTGACGTCACGGCCAAACTCGGGTAGATGGACCTGATCTCCCAGTCTCCGAGCAGACCTTACACAGAAGATTATGATAGACGTTCTGTGTTAAGCTGATCTCCATCCTTTAAAGAAATACGCCTTTCTTATTCTTATCCTGTCTCTCCTCCATCTCCCGTCCCTCTAAGCGCAGCTCCCCATGGCTGCCATCAGTTTTGCAAAGTCTGCTGCTGCCGCGCTGTCGCGTGAAAAGCCTCGTGTATGTATGTTAACTTCCCTCTATCGCCACCTATCCTCACCTGTACTCTTAATTCAGTCTTCAATTACTGAATGGATTGATATCCTAACGGGCCCAGGCTACGATGATGAAAGTTATGATGGGTATGCTCGAGAGCTCAGCTCTCGATGACGATGGCATTGACTACCATGGTGATACAGGATACCCGAGCTAATTGACTCAATCCACCTCCAAGCTTCTGGGTGATGACATTCACCCCTTGGTGTCCTAAATTTGCTCATATCTGCTCATCCAGTCCGACGGAAGCGTCCAGAGCGATCCGCAAGAAGCTCAAGCACGGCAATCCTCACCAGCAATATCGTGCTCTCGTGGTGAGCTCCGCACCCATAACAGTATCTGTGTTACCTCTTTCGGGCTAACAATGCATGTGATTCGACAGATTCTCAAGGCACTTGTGGAGAACTGTGGAACCAAATTTCAAAGTACGGACACAGCCCTATCTCTGTTGTGTGTGCTGTATATTCACCGTATCTTCGAAAATCTAGCGACGTTCGCGGATGGACACCTTACCGATGCTATGCGCAATTTGGCGACCGACTCTGCGACTGATGCCAAAGTGAAGAAGAAGACTATTTCTGTACTCGCGTCTTGGCACAATCAGTTCAAGGATGATAGGAGCATGCAGACTGTTGCTGGCCTGTACCGGCAATGTCGACCTGCAGACACAGAGCATCGCGCACGTGTCGATCGTGAGCGAGAGGAGCGTGAGCAGGAGTACGAGAGACGGCGGCAAGAGGAGAAGTCTGCGAAAGAGGAGGCGAAGAGGAGGGCGAAGCTGGAGAAGGAGGCAGAGAAGGAGCGAGAGCGGGAACGGTTAAAGCAGGCGGCAGAAACAAAGAAGAAGCGCTCATCGCAGCAACCCATCACCAGGCGGAAGGAGTTCAACTTCGAGCAGGAGAAGCCTCAGGTCTTGAACTCGATCGCAAATGCTTCTTCGGCAGCAAACAATCTCCTGAACGCCATCACGGTGCGTAGGCCGATTTTGTAAGACCGGTTTATCGTCTGACATCGCACAGCTTGTGAATACCGAACACGACAGCCTGCAAAGCAATGAGCGTGTTCAGGAATGCATAGCTAGGGTCAAGCAGAGCAGGAAACAGATTGTCCGCTACATTCAGGTATATGGCGGACAATATCTGTTACAGATATTCACTCACCAATTTCCAGTTAGTCGAGGATGAAGAGTTCATTGGTACATTGATCGAAACCAACGAACGGATCATCCACGCTTTGGAGACATTTGACAAAGTGTGTCCGAATAATGGCTGCCTTCCATCCTTGAACTAACGTCTACTGCGTAGCTGTCTAAGCCAAACGTAACTGAGAAGGACGTTGAAGAAGTCCAGCAAGGCATGGCTGCTGCGCACATCGAGCAGTCCGAAGTGCGGAAACTGCAGGAAAAGCAGCGTGCCGCGGTCCAACGGGCAGCCAGATATCGCGAGCAGGATCACGCACACGAAGAAGACGACGACCCGCCGTCTTCCGCAGGTCTTCACCCAGATCTGCAGGATCTCAGCTTTGGGACGCTCGGGAAAGAGAAGAGGTTGGTTTTTGATTATACATCGCGCAACGAACCCTGATCAATGCTGCATAGCCGTCTTCCGCCACCCATTCGCCCGACCATTTATGGCTCTGACGATGATCAGCTGTACAAGCGCGGTTCGCTCTCTGATTTCAGTGACTACGAGTCCTCGAACGAAGATGCGCACACTGCGCGTGCTGGATCCTCGAAGCTTGCTCCCGTCCATTATACCACCGTCTCTGAAGACGACCTGGCCGCCAAGAATGCTTCCCAGAAGAAACATGACGAAGAAGATCCCTTCGCGGACCCCTTCGCTGACTAACTGGAGGCCGATACCAAGGACGAAGCTGTGATCGTAAGGATTTGAAGTGGAAGAAGGAAGTCTGAATCTGTCTGTACGTTTTGATTTGGATATACACAACACGATTGACGTGTAGATAATCTGTATGTGGGGTGTGTAGTTTAGTACCCTTGATTGGTATCAGTACCGTAAGCCTCCTGCTATGACTTTTCGAGAACGATCTCCACCATTCCAACAGCGTGTAACCACGAGGGTTGGCGCGAATGACGTCTGGACGCTCTCGAACTGAAGACGGACGATAGCCTCGTCTCCGCTTCCTAGCCTCGACCTGGCAATCTGATCAAAAGGCGAATGCTCCAGAATGCTCGAGGGCATGGTCAGTTCCATTTTAGGCGAGACCCACAGGATGAACTCGGAGCTGTGAGAACTTGGAGCCTCTGGAAATGTCTGTGATATTCTGTGATATTCTGTAATATCCTCGGTTCAACATGACGCCATGGTGTCCAACAGGTATATATACGGCGCGATCCTTGCAGAGGTCCTGCAATTCAGCAACAAGCAAATCACTCACATTCAACTCTCCTACACACTAACAACTTCTCACTTTATACTCGAGATGTCTCTTACTTTCTACGAGCCCTTCTACACACTCTCCGACTTCGACAGGCTTTTCAACGAGGCTTTCTCAGCGCGGGCTGGTGACAACCAGGTCCAGCGCGGAGGTCGCAGGAACGTCGGAGACACTGGCTCAAACCTCTTGAGACCAAGGTAAGCTTCGTGCATAGCTCACGCACTCGTGAAGAGCGATGCTGACGAGCATTTCAACAGGATGGATGTGCACGAGGACGCAAAGTCGAACACTGTGACGGCGACCTTCGAGCTCCCGGGTCTCAAGAAGGAGGACGTGCAAATCGACGTCCATAACAACGCACTCACCATTTCGGGAGAGGCAAATGTCTCCTCCGAGCGCGACGAGAACGGCTACGCCGTGCGCGAGCGCAGGTTCGGGAAGTTCTCCCGGACACTGCCAGTGCCCCAAGGCATTAAGGTAAGTACTCGCGGAGCAATCTTTGAAGAGCAACAAGATACTGACAAGATGTGCGATAGGTCGAAGAGATCAAGGCGTCCATGGAGCATGGCGTCCTGACGGTCACCTTCCCAAAGACCACGCCCGAGCAAGCGCCTAAGCGCATTACCGTCTCATGAATTTTCATTTGAATACCAAGTTGTCCGCGCCCTTGACGTGGTGGAATTGCATTGTACGATACTTACGATATCGGTTCACTGTATGGAATAAAGATTTTTGATGGCGATCTGTTCTGAGTTGTGGATCGATTGATGCAAGTAATCTAGGTGAAAAGACTGAATAGGATATAGGATTCCAATTAGGATATATGATCAGTCCCCTGCGATCGACGCCCGCTACACCCAGCGAACGATGTCTCTTGGACTTCCAAGCCAGTGCGGCTTCAAAGCGCTGGGCAGATCTAGTCCAACCTCATCCCCATCCTTGAATCGGACACCGTTCTCCAGAAGAGCGACGATCAGCCTTGGCACGGCCACAGCCGTCCCGTTCAAAGTGTGAGCAAAAGGCAGACTGCCGTGATGTGACTCGGGGATAAGTTCTGCTGAGGATGGAGGCGTAGGCCGATAACGGATGTGGAGTCGGCGGGCTTGATAGTCTGTGCAATTAGATGTAGATGAGATTTCTCCCCAGCTCCCACGGCCGGGCATCCACGCTTCGATATCGTACTTGCGGTATGCGCTGGCGCCGAGTTCTTCTGTTGGCATATCGAGGACCCTGTCGGAGCAAACATTAATATCATGAAATAGCTTGCCATACGAGAAAACAATCTACCGGAAAGGGAAACCTAATCCTTCAAATATCTTGATTTGCAGCTGCTTCATGCCCTCCATCAACTCTTCACTTTGACCGGGCTCGCAGACAGCGAACAGCTCCAGTTTGGTGAACTGATGCACGCGGTACAGGCCACGGGTATCGGCACCTCGAGCACCAGCTTCCGCACGGAACGCTCGGCCAAGCCCGACGACCTTCGAGGGCAGCGACTGAGCCGGGATGATCTTGTTTGCGAACAGGCCTGCGAGCGGAATCTCCGCAGTTCCCGTGAGGACCAGTTCTGGCTGCGAGCCGCCGGTGCCAGCGATATGATACATCTGGGCGACGGGAGGATCGGCTTGGTCACGGGGCTGGAAACCACATCTTGTCGCGATATCAGAGCGGACGACGTCGGGTGTCGTAACCGGGGTGAAACCATGACTGATGGCGATGGAGAGTGCGTAGTTGACAAGAGCCATCTCAAGAAGAGCAGCTTCGTTGCGCAGGTAATACCAGGATGATCCCGTCACGAGTGCGCCGGCTTCAAGGTCGATCAAATCAAGGGCACGGCCGACCGATACGTGGTCTCTTTCGGGAGACATTGATAAAGGCGGTGGGCCATGGGTAGACAGTGTCACCGCTTGAGACTCGGCACCAAGGGGCGCAGATGGATGCGTGTCATTAGGGATGGCGAGAGCTAGGGTATAAAGTCGATCTTCGACCTCGGCAAGCTTCTTTTCTATGTCCAGGACCTCTATCTTTAATGATTTGGCCTCTTCCAGCGCAGCTTTTTTGGCTTCGGGGTCCCGAGCGCTTTGACGGATGCGGTCACCAACAAGGGACTGGGTATGTCGTCGTGCGCTGAGATCATTGAGCAAAGATTTTCTCTGTGCATAGAGATGCTCTATGTGCTGTAACGACCCCAGAGGAAGTTGGGCTTTCCGGTTGAAAGCATTGTGAGACTTGTAGATGACATTCTCTACGATGCCCCGGAGATCCAGCCGAGGCCGGGGAAGGGAAGACGATGCATCTGGTTTGGAGGAGTATCTTCTTACGCTACGAGCTTGAGGGAAACTGTAAGAACTACAACCCAAACACTGAATCTAACACGCACCGCTCTGGCGAGAAGCTTGGATCAACGGCCGAGTTGATGACTTGGGAACGCGCAGACAGGAAGTGGCCATGACGAGACGCGTCCGGTCACGTCCAGTCACACAACGCGTCTTTCATGGCATCTGCATTGGCGAAGGGCAAGGCGCCAGCGAATGGGACAGATATTCCCTACGAACTACCATGGTGAGTGCCATTTTTATCCGGAATGAACCTCAGAAACGAGTTATGACAGGGTGGAGAAGTACCGACCAACTGTGTTGGACGACGTGGTCGGCAACATTGACACGATTGAGCGTCTCAAGGTCATAGCGAGAGATGGCAACGTCCCTCATCTTATTATCTCGGTTCGTGATTGTCCTGGTTTATTCGATGATCATAGACTCAGACTCTTTGCAGGGAATGCCAGGTATTGGTAAAACGACGAGTATACACTGTTTGGCACATCAGTTGCTCGGCGACGCGTATAAGGAGGGGGTCATGGAGTTGAATGCTTCAGACGAGAGGTGTGTAGCTCAAGAAGTCCAAACTCTTGAGACAATGTTAAATCTCCACACTTGCAGAGGTATTGACGTAGTTCGCAACAAGATCAAGTCATTTGCGCAAAAGAAGGTCACTTTGCCACCAGGGAGACACAAGATTGTGATTCTGGATGAAGCTGACAGGTATGTGGCCGACCTTTTGTATTCTATATCTCTGCTCACAACCCAAAAGCATGACTCCTGGCGCCCAGCAAGCCCTTCGCCGAACCATGGAAATATTCTCCAACACCACGCGGTTCTGTCTGGCATGTAATTTGTCGAACAAAATTATCGAGCCTATACAGAGTCGATGCGCCATCCTCCGATATGCCAAGCTGAAAGATGTCGAAATTCTCAAGCGCTTGAAGGAGGTATGCGATGAGGAGAAAGTCAGTCTTTCTTCGGCGTCATCATCTTCTGCTGCTGACTGAAGCCATTTAAGGTCGAGTATAACGACGATGGCTTGTCTGCACTCATATTCACGTCGGAGGGTGACATGCGTCAAGCCATCAACAACTTACAGTCAACGTGGTCCGGTTTCGGATTCGTCTCCAGCGAGAATGTCTTCAAAGTATGCGACCAGCCGCACCCTATCATCGTTCAAACAATTATTCGAGCATGCTCCAAGGGCGATATTGAGCTTGCTATGGATAAGCTTAACGAACTTTGGGATCAAGGATATAGCGCCGTGGATATTATCGTGACCATCTTCAGGGTCGTGAAGACATTCGATGAGTGCGTGGAATTTAGCTACTCGTGCGCAGAAGCTTGCTCATAGTGCGAACAGACTGCCGGAGTACCAGAAGTTGGAATATATCAAGGCATGTACTTGTCTCAGGCAGATCACCTGTTCGTGCTAATCTCATTTATCAAATGTAGGAGATCGGATTCACGCACATGAGAATTCTTGAAGGCGTGGGCACGCTCATTCAGCTTGGTGGGCTTATGGCGCGCCTGTGTAAGATGGTAATTATCTCCTTCTCCACTGCACCGCCTATCGATTGACAAATTTCCAGAATATGAAGCCAGAGCTCTTCAAGATATAGATGGTTATCGCTTTCTTTCAAATTATATACTGTATCCTTAGTCTTGAATGCATTTCTTGCATTTCCCTGTGGTTGACTTGCGGTCCAGTCGAACCGGCGAAGGACAGTTCGAACCGCAGAATCGATCGTATCGGAAAGTGTGGTCATGACTAATCACGTTTCTCTCAGCGCTAATTGACAAGCGCTTCGTCATCGAATCCTCCCTCCACGATGCTCTCTGAGAATTGCGCGACTTTTGACTCTCAGGATCTTCAGCCATGACGGCCCCTACCCAAGAAACACCCGTTGCTAGGCGACTCAAGCATATCAAGCACATCATCATCGTCTGTTCCGGCAAGGGCGGCGTTGGCAAATCCTCCGTCTCGGCGCAGCTCGCACTTTCTCTCCACGCGTCTTCCCCGGACGCACGCGTCGGGATTCTCGATGTCGATCTCACAGGGCCATCGATTCCGCGGATGCTGGGCATGGACGGTCATGGGGTGCACCAGAGCAGCGATGGGTGGGTACCCGTGTACGCGGATGGCGCGGAGGCGCGGCTCGCGTGCATGAGCGTCGGTTTCCTGCTGAAGAAGAAGGACGACTCGGTCGTATGGCGGGGCCCGAAGAAGAACGCGATGATCAGGCAGTTTCTGGGCGATGTGCGATGGGGCGAGCTTGATTATCTGGTCATCGACACGCCCCCAGGTAAATCAGCGCCTTGCTTTCTGATCTATGCATCGTGGATTCACGCTTGTCAGGGACGTCCGACGAGCATTTGTCGTTGCTCGAACACATGGCGCCGGTCCACGATCGTCTCTCCGCGGTCATTGTCACGACTCCACAAGCGGTCGCGCTCATGGACGCCATGAAGTGCCTTTCGTTTACCCGGACCGTGAACCTCCCTGTCCTCGGCATCATCGAGAACATGAGTGGATACGTCTGCCCTTGTTGTGGAGAAATCAGCAATGTGTTTTCGACGGGTGGTGGCCAGGAGATGGCGCGACGGGAAGATGTTACGTTCCTCGGGAGCATGCCCGTTGATACAGAGTTGGTCACATTGCTCGATGCTGCGGAAGCCCAGGGAGAGGAGAGCTCTCAAGATGAAGCGGCCCACGCCGGCCCAAGATCTTTCAGTCTTCTCCGCCGGTATCAGAAGACGTCGTCTGCGGATCTCATGAAGCCTATCGTTGATGTAATTTTACGGACGCTGCCTCTTGTCGAAGGAGGATCTTCGCATTAGTGAAGCGATGTCATCACATTTACGGGTGCTTGGGTTGGTCCGATCTCATTACTATTCTTTGAATAGTGTATAATGATCATTGAGCGCAGGCTGCGATCGTGCCATGCACGATTAGCCAGCGTCTATTGGGCTTTACGCCCTGGTTGCATGTTCACAGGGAACCCGCCCGAAATACATGGGCATGGATTACACGTTGTATTGCCGCTGCCGCGTGTGATTTCTCGAGGAACCACCCAGCCAAAGCAGGAAATGCGCAGGAGCTGTTAGGCATGGCATTGTTATCGCCGGCACTTTCGAAGTAGCAGCTTGATCGGTGAAAGATTCTCACTATTTCAGAAACCATCTTGGACATACTACGAACAAGGTTGGGAGACCACCGCGATCCTGACATAATAGTTGGCGCATAGGCGTACCATCGGAACGACGGCTTCCAAGTGCCGAAGTGTGTGGACCGGTGATGTGTCTGACGATCTTCCCTACCATGCAACATGGTTGAAAGTCGACATCCGTGCCATGCCTGACATGTAATATCGCAGAGAGGCCGTCCGGCATCGCCTCATTTTCAGAAAGTTTATCCATACGGAGATAGATAGCACGTACTTCTTGGGGAACGTGTTGTGTCATGAAGGGGATGAGGCGGGGGTAACGGGGAAGAAGGAACCGGGATGAGGGTGAATTATCCGAGATGTGTTGATATGATGAATAGATCGCCTCGTTGCATCGCCTGCGGCTAGCCGGAAAAGACAAATTGACTTGCCGTCCGCTTTTCAACCCGGTTGCTTTCTACCATCCTTCTCTTCCTCCCCGCCAGCGCGCCACACCGACCATCCTCCTCATGGCCCCGCTCTTCTAATCCACCGCTCTTCCAACCCACATACGCCCCATTGCATCCACATCAACTTTCTGTATTCATATTCTTCCGACACTTCACGGCACCTCACGATGAGCAACGACGCCCTTCACGAACGTTTATACCGGGACACCCCGCAACCGACCCAGCCATCTGTATCCGTTCAAGACAACATCCAAGACTCCATGCCTGTTATATCTGAAGGTACGTGCACTAGTTCATTGCACATTCTCGTCACGTTGAACCAACTATTGTTGCAGAATACACTCTTGATTCCCCAACTGCATCATCCAACACCGTCATGACCGCGTTGCAGATACCCTCCACTATGATTGACATCCTTCCCGATGCCTCCGCACCTCCTACCATCCGCCGCCGTTCTAGTCGCGTCCATCAATGGATAGAGGAGCAGCAGTCTCGCCCGGGTTCGATTTCGCCTGAAGATACTGCCGCGGTTGAACTGGCTGCAGGGCTGTCTCGTCTCGCACTTCCCGGGCAAAGCATGACCCGTTTCTCAGAGTCCGACACAGGCGACGCGCGCACACTTTCTAGCTACGTGCTCGTGGAAGAGGAGGATGAAGTCCACAGCCCAACCACCCCGCGGGGACAGTGGGACGAGGAGGCGGAGGACGTCTTCCAGGTGAGTTGCCMCACGTGATCGTTCTTCCGWGTTTTGACGCCCGTGTATTCAGTCCCCTCCCATCACGTCCTCGTCCCACCGCTCTTCTCCCGCGTTGAATACGTCTGCCAACCAGCGTCCTTATTCAGGTCTCTTCCATGCACCGTCTTCCCTGCGTAACTTCCATCTCTCGTTATCTCCTGGTCGCCGTCTGTCTGGCACTTCAAGTTCGCGCAACCCCCCATCGTCGCCGAGCGCGCGGCATTCTATCTTCCAGCGTCCTCATACAAGCACTGGTCATACACGTGTTCCTAGCGTTGGTTCTGGTACTTCGGCGACAGGAAGCGCGCAAGATGGTCCTTCGACCCCCCGCTCCTCGCGTTCATACAGCAATTGGAAGCTTAAGCGTCCTAGTGTCTTAGGCGCTTTCGGT
Organism: Hericium alpestre; assembly: GCA_004681135.1. Lineage (NCBI taxonomy): Eukaryota > Fungi > Basidiomycota > Agaricomycetes > Russulales > Hericiaceae > Hericium > Hericium alpestre. The sequence goes on along the minus strand of SFCI01000358.1, from coordinate 11,041 downwards.
GCTACTTCATCTACTACTGCTACCCATCCAGATGATTCTCCAGACGACGCCACCACCTCTCGTCCTAGTTTCTCGTCTACGCGTACCTATTCATCTGGTACCACCGGTACTTCCGCGGACCTTGTGACCCCGCAGAAGGTATCTCCAACTTCTGGTCGTACACCTTCGATGTCCCGCCACAAGGCCTCTTCGCCGTCGTTATGGTCGCTGCCCAGCGACGCGTCTCACATGCGCGACCCCCCTGGTTCTGAGTCTGTACTTTCGCTGAGACCTAATACCGTCCGTGCGCCATTTGCCCTGAAGACATCTAGCTCGAATTTGCCACACTTGCGACACGTACCTAGTGTTCTTGCGCCTGGGGGAAAGCGGAAGAGGAAGCTCGTCATAAGTGGCATCTCCATGCATGACCAACGGCGGTATGAGAATGCAAGGAGGTGGTGCGAGGTATGACGGCACCATCTCACTATGGCAGCCATGCCCTGATTGTCTCCTATCCAGTCTTTCGGGGAAGTCAATCAAATTACCCGAATGCCCAATGGCGATTTACACGTCGACTTTCGTAGGTCAGAAGTTGCCGATACGGTGAGTTTTCTCCTTGAAGTCCTTGTCTACTTGACACTGAACAACATGGATGTGACTAGGTGTGTCGTGTCAACGCTCAAGTTCAAATAGCTGGCGTAGGAAGTGTATCTTTGTCCTGGTACACAGGTAAGAGACCGTGATATGTCATGTAGCTCTGTGAGTCGTGCCTTTCCGTGTGCATTTCGTCTCGTCTGATATCGTGACAGTATGTACACTTCCCTCCGCTATACCCCGATATCCTGTGTATATTGTAGTCGACCTTATGACCCCAGAACGATCTTTATGCATCACGACGCGATGATTTTATGTGCCATGCCCGTAAGCAGTCTCGTACATTTACTCTTTCCGCCGAATCTGACCATTTGTCCACCAGCATCCCCATATGCCCATCCTCCTCTGCTGATGTCCCCCTCCTGATTCCGCGCTTTGGCGAGTCGCTAATAATTTCCTGCATCATATCATCCGTGTTCCCCATTTGTCACATAGTAATTTGGATCCCATCATTTGATACCCTACGCATTTCTGTCATACTTGCATCGCCCGCTTTCTTTGTAGACTTTGTTTTGATGACTCAGGCTTTCTCATGTAGGCTTACAAGCTTGCCCCAGTCATGCTCGTCCGAACAGGACATAATACAACATACATATGCCCCCCCCATCAGCAATGTCATTGGATGACAATGATGTCGACGAGCCCCTTCGCCTTCGGAGTGATCTTTGGACGACAGTGATCTGTACTAAGGAGCCCGCGCATTTGGCTGCGCCATTTGCTTCCGCTCCCAACTGCTACACAGTGCTACACCTGCCTTATTGGAACCGTTCGAAGATCTGATCCTCGATGATGACTGTGCTGATGGGCTCTATCGCAACCACTGTGAGACAGGCCTTATGAATCATGAACAACATGTATATCGCTCTCACACTTACAGCCTCACGAACCCTCGTTCCCGAGAGTCTCTAACACACTGATATGCCCAGCGCCGGCGCGGGCGAGAATGCGACGTTCACCGAACCCAGACGTCCCAACGACCAGCTTATCTCATCCTCCGAGCCTCCCCCGTTGATCATCGTAGAAGGCTTCCTAGGCGGACTCGGTGGTGAGATGGTATGGGGAGACTTCAGAACCTACATAAATGCGGAGACGTCACTGTCGACCGACATCCTGGAATATGAAACTAGGAAGATCATGTTCGCCAAGTACGTTCTTACTTAACTTCGGCGGTTATTCTAGATTTCCGTTCAACAGAGATACCACAGCGTCGGCCCTGTGAGCTCACTCCATGACCGGGCCTGCGAGCTATTTTATACCATCATGGGAGGAACAGGTACGCTCCCTGATCGTTTCATTGTATTCACTGTATTGACACGCGACCGCAGTCGACTACGGCGAGACACATTCGATGAAGTATGGACATGCGCGCTTTGGTCGCTGTCATTCGGAGGGTTTGTACCCAGGCTGGTCAGTGGAGCGTCCATTGCATTTTCTGGGGCACTCGATCGTGCGTCTGTCAGGTCATATGTCCGCCGTGCCTGTCTCATGACCGCATCAGGGCGGAATGACGATCGTGGCTCTACAACGGCTGCTGAAAGACCAGTTTTTCGGCGATAAGTCTCGTCCCGACATGATGAAATCTGTGTCCACAGGTACTGGTTTCTTCAATGGATTTCCGTGGCACCTGGCTGGACTAACAAATTCCATCCAGTCTGTTCCCCCTTCCGCGGCACACAAGCCGTATACGCCCTCGGCGAGCGCACGAACGCCGCTCCAGCCGTCCGTCCGATGTCCATCGGTTCCGCATTATCGAAGACCGTCCACCTACTGAGCTACCTCGCCCCAGTCGTGTCCCCATTCGTAGACCTGCACGCCGACTCGCGCCGCCTCTCATTCCTAGAGACGAGCTTTTCCGCCTTCCTCCGCCAGCTATGGAAAAGCGATTGGGCGGAGAGCAAGGACGCGATGCCGTACGAAGTCACGTTCGCAGCCGCCGATGAGCGCGAGGGCATCGGCGAGGACGTCTTGCACAGCCGCACGTTCTACCGGAGCTACGTCGCGCGCATGGTACGTCACCTCACAATTTTTACTGCGCCACATCCAAATATAAATCATTTCAACAGACGGAGCCGGAGCTCAGCAGGAACCTGCGCGTCGAAGTGCCCACAGCGGACCATCTTCCCGTTGTGCCGCTGTACGCCCTCGCGCACAGCATCGGCTCGTTCGACTTCTCCGTCCTCGATCCGAGTCCGTCGTTCCTCTTCAAGGCGCCGCCACCAGGGCAGAAGGTCGCCGACGACATCGAAATTATCGCATCGGTTTCTCCGTCTGACCTCGGTGAAGAATACTGGGCGAACGACGGTGTCGTCCCCATCTTTTCGCAATGGCACCCCTTCGACTGCAGGTACGCGTCATATATACAATTGTCTCCCCTCACCATCTCATCTCCATCATCAGCCGCACTCGCTGCCGACATTACACCCGTGATCCGTTAGGCACACAGAGCAAGAACGGACCGATGGAGAAAGATGCTCCTCGAGAGTTGATCGAGCCGGGTATGTGGCACGTCCATCGACTCGATCAGGCGCATCACGTCTCCATCATGCCGGTCTGGTTGGGCAGCCAGCGACAGAAAGATTTCTGGGGTGATTTTGGAAATTGGTTGCGCAAGGTGGACGCCCACGGAGAGTGAAGTCGCGAAGCAAAATTAGAATAACGATATACCGACCGAGATGACTGCATAATATCAGCCTTGAGGACGATATGGACGATACGTATGATGGTAATATCTAGATTCTACAAATTTGGTGGACAGAAGGAATGTGACGTGTCTATATCGACAGAATGGTAAGCGTCCTGACGCTGAAGCGAACGAAGCGAAAGTCGAACAGGGCCAAATGCAAGGAATAAAAACAAAGGTGCGAAGTTGAATATCGTGATGAAGGTGGGGATAGGTGAACGATGTGAAATATGAATGAGTGATACGAATAGACGAATAAAATGGTATCCTGCATGTGATAATAGGATTATTGGTCTGATAGAGATGAAATATTCATAAGGAGAAACATGGTGCCGGTGAAACGAAAAAAAATTAGCGTGCGTTGTAAGCGTAACAGTTCCGAGTCGACATGGGCCACCAGCCCGAAAAGCCTCACGCGCCCCCAGTGTACAGCGTGATCGGAAGGGCGCCGAGAACCGACGTACTCAAACCGAGCAGGTGAAGAGTTGCTGGCTTTCACGGCTGAAGAACTGTGATTCTCAGACCCAGCAATCGCACGACCGGCGATGTTCCCCATCGATATCGCTGTACCGGGGAGAGGCTGTCGCATAGAAGGACTCGGCGAGTCGAAGATACTGGTGTTTGGCCCAAAGGGCTGCGAGCGAGATACGCCATGGTAATGAGGAGAGTGAGGTAGCTCCTTGCGATTGTGATTGCGGCGCTTGAAGGAAGGGTTTGCCTCCCCATGTGGATGATTGTATGGACTTGCTCCCGTACCGAACAAAGTGCCCATATTCATCGACAAGGTCGGATTGATGGGCGTGGGTGTGTGGGTCGGTAGCGACTGCATATTTCGGCCGGTCGGCGTTGCCTGCTGCTGCTGCTGGGCTGGCATGTGAGGGGTACCGTTGACATGCGCCGAGTGAGGGTACCAATTGACAGAAGGGCTTCTTGACAAGTTTCCTGGTGCAGGATACGAATGGCCTCGCGTCATCATTGGGTGCGGAGCTGGGCCTGCACTGGGTGCATGGTAAAAGGGAGTGAAAGGGTACGACGGCCAGGTCCCAGAGATCGGCGTCGAAGCAGTGCGCTGGGCATCGCCATCTGGCTGACGACCGTGTTCAGTCGGGGGACTCTGACCAGCATTGTTTGACATGTACTGCTCAAGGGCGTCTTGTGGGTATCTAGGGACAAGGCCTTGTTCAGTTTGATAGAAGCCCATAGGCACAAGTGGGGGCTGCTGCTGAGTGTCGCCCGACCGCGGGTGCGTTTGCTTCATGGGTTCGGCAGGCCCGTGGACCGGGGCATACATCGGATAAGGTTGATACGGGGCAACCTGATGAGAAAATTCGTGAGTTTTCACTCAGAAGACGAAGCAAAGATGACGTCTCACTGGGTACACTTGACCTTCCATCCCAGGCTGAGAGCCATTGTGTTGCATACCCGGAACGATGTAGCTAGGACCATATCCAGACACGAAAGGGACTGTATACGGATACTGAGCAAACCAAGGGCCTGCAGGATAAAACATTGGATACTGCATAGCAGGGGCGGCCATTGCGGGAGCCGGAGCAGCGGTCAACGGGATAGAAACCTGGGGCCCTGGGGTTGCAATAGCGGACGACTGCGACGAAAGCGTGTGAGCCGCCAAAGACGATTCTGGCGTAGGCGTCTTCGGGAAACCATATTTATTGGACTCAACATCGCTGTTTGTCGGCGTCGCCACTGAATACGCAGTCGAAGTAGGGTTCTGGTTGGTGTCGATCACAAAGCCCAGGTCGTTACGAATGCCTGGCGGACGAGGCACAAACTGTCTCGCAGGCCGACCACGACTGTTGAATCGCCAAGATCCACGACCAGGCGGATTCTTATCACGTAGCTGAACACGGATGTGACGACCGTCGTATATGTGGTTATGCTGCGAGAAAGGTGAACGATCAGAATGCGGACCAAAGGAACACATTGCGCATCATTTTCACCTGCTCGATCACAGCTTTGGAGGCGGAGGTCGCATCGCCATAGCGGACAAAAGCAAAAGCCGACCTTTTGTTAACTAGATATTGGTAACGTCAGTGTCATGCCATAAACGAGTGGGAGGATACCCACTGGGTTTGACGACCTTGATGTCTTCAATATGGCCATATCCGCCAAACACGAACTTCACTTTATCGTCGTTCCAGGCATTGGGACCGTGCATCTCCAGACCTCCGACGAAGATGGTGGAGGGATCGAGCTCCGTGTTATCGCAGGTGGACAGCTCTGAGACGCCTTTGTTCACCAAGCCCATGATTTGATCACAGGCGTCCGCATCCGCAGTCCCCACAGTATGCTGGCCTGCGCCGCTATGAATGTGGGGAAATGTGAAGTCTGTAGCTTCGGGCGTAATTGGTGTCGCTGCTGACTGGGGTGAAGGCAGAACACTACGGTCGAGACCCGGTTCTATTGCTGAGGTGGTAATCGTAGTGCTCGTCTGACCAGTAGACAAAAGCTCCTTTACTTGAGGCATGATACTCGATGAAATCGCAGGAGCACTGGGAAACGTGACAGGCAAGGCAGATGTCGCAGTCATGGAATCCGTAAAAGAGAATCTGCCAGGCCATTAGCGCATGAAAATGGCAAGAATCAGAGACATTACTACCTGCGTGTTCTCTCCTCGCCTCCTTTCTCGCCTGTGCAGTCTGGCTGCTGAGTCGCACTCCATGTGGTGGCATCGTTCCAGCGTCTACCCGATTGCAGAGCCAGGGGTGGGAAGTCATTCGAATTTGGACAACGCTCCGAACCGCCCGTCTTGACCTGGGCGACCTGATGGGTGTCCAAAGAGGGCAGAAGGTACATATGGGACGTGGGCGAGGTAGCAGGCAGAGTAGTAGGGGAGATATGGCTAATCGAGTTTGAGTATCGGCGTAAGGAACGATGCCCAATAGTCCGATTGCCCTCTCCTAGGGCACCATCGTCAGGTCCAGGTGGATATCCTGGCGTCTCTTCCTTGCCGCTGTTTGACGCAGAAGGATGCCTGGAAGATATCGGCGAACCAATGGTACCTGCTGTGGTGTTGACGTCGAAGTCTGAGGATAACGTCGAGTATGTCGCCGTCCTCAAATGACTCGATTTGAATGGAATGTTGGACGGCCCTGATCGAGGGTGTTCAAGCCCTTGTGCTGTTTCAGATGCAGGATTCTGGTGATCCGGCTGCGATGAACTGAAGGAATGTGATCTTGAACGAACGTAGTTGCCCTGGGAAGACGCTGGCGGGCGTGTCATATGAGCCCACGTGACAGACAGATGAGGAACGCTACGCAGTGTCTATAGAGATAGGTGAATTTGAGAATTAAAAGAAGATAAGACGCAGCGGACTGACCGTCAAAGCGGTGACACAATCCTCTCGGTGCTCCCACTTGACCTCCCAGCACCCTGGATCCATGACAGGCGATTTTGGCGCGTCATGGAGACCAGGGCCGCCTACGCAGTCGAATATTAATGCCATGACATGCGAGGAACTTGAAGCTTGATCCCACGTACCCATGTCCTCTTCGGCTCGATACGGGCGCATAAACTCAACTGGTCCGAAGAACGAAACCAGCCGGTACAAAGTCTACAGAAAGAAAACATGAGTCGAAGTCCAGGATTCAAAGGTGACTCGTCCTACATCGGAATCGTATTGCAGGGGAGATAAGAACACTTCCACTCCGTCAGGAGCATAGACACTCGCTGCATTGGTACTAAATTCAGAGCCAGAGCCGTTGGGGTTTGAGCCACCCCAGCTGCATGCCTCTTCATTATAAAGGATTTTGGCATACCTTCGAGCGCATATAGTGAGGTCAGGCTGGAAAGACATGCTCGATGATACAACTTACTTCGATCCTTGAGGTTTAAATAACCTCATCGCGCTCGCCGGCTCGAGCTCAATGACATTGTCCTTTGGCTCTATGGACGGATAGAAAGAGAACGAACGCTTCATTGGAGCTGATTGAGTCGGAACTCTGATGTCAAAAATATGAGCATTAATATGAGCATTATTGAAGGTGGAAGATGCGAAACCAAATACCTGTAAGAAAAAAGAAGAGTGCGCTGTATGCGAGCTTGCTCATAGCGGAGAAAGCGGCCCATGAAAGGCTTTGGCGGTTGCCCGTGAAGGGACCGGACGAGTTGAGCTGCTGAGGCAGCATCCTGCACCAAGAAATATTGTTAGACTGCCATCTGCATTAGCACGACAACCAACCTCGCATTGCACGAAGGCGCATACACCGCCTCGGGCATCACGGATGACCTTGACGTTTTTCACCACCGCGTAAACGGAGAGGTGCTCGGACAGAAGACGACTCAAGTCGTGATGGTCTACGTGGGTAGGGAGACTGAATAGGACAGACGGCTGAGCAACTCTGAAAAAAGAATGAAAAGGAAAAAAAAAAATCGAACCTGCCTACGAAGACACTAGCGTCGTGAGTGTCCTTTTCTTCCTTCTTCCCAAAATGAGGAGACGGATAAGAGTTAGTGTCAGATGGGTGGTCTGTGGTGCCGCCTAGGGCAGCGGTAGATATGTTATGAGAGATCTGGGACTGGGGCGGAGGGGTAGAAGGAGTGAGAGAATCGAAGCGGGTTCCCCAAGAGCGAGGTCTGAGTGGTGCTTTGTGAGCTGGCATGGGGTCGGAATAGAAACAAAGGGAGGATAGAAAAGTGGGATGAGGGTAGGAGGAGAGGAAGAAGGTAAAGAGGACGAGGCGAGAGCTGTTGGACGGACCGGCGGAATGATTGGATCATCTGCAATGCATTCGGCGAGAGGATGCAAATGCGTACGTACATACGCCACGATGATCTCATGCCTATCCTGCAACCTCCCCCAGAGCCTCGTGCTACGTCAACTCCCGTAAATGCACTCACCTTTTCAGACATCAGCATGCCGCTTTCGGACTGCGTGATTGCTGCTTGATCCGTCGCAATGAAACAAATGCAATATCTGTCCGATCACGTTTGTTCGCTGAAAGTCATATTCGAGCTCTTGTCGCTTCCACCATGCTTGCCATGCCTCCTCTGTATGGACGCTCCTCCGCAAGCACTGAACTGGAAGAGTTCATACCGTTGACGGGTACTGTCGCCCCAGCAAGCCATGCCGACATGTGCGGCGTGCCGAGGATTTGCGCCCTAGGACAAGGCTGCAATTCGCGGCGTGACGTTTATGAATTCACAGAAGCTCTGGATAGTGAGGCAGAGAACCACATGGATGCCCTGCCAACGATCGATGCACGTCGCAGAGCCACAAAGCTGGCCCCATCGCAGCCAAGACTGACTCTTTTGAGTCGCGAAAACGGACGGCAGACTGAAAGCAAACAGACTAGAAGAGCCGTCAGAGATGCCGATACATTTGCGTGAATCGTGCGTACCTCGTTCGATACCTCTTCACAATGGAGCTCATTTTCAACATCCAAAACCGTTATCCACGCTCGTGCAGGCCACCAATGCCGTATCATGGTGAACGTCTAAGAGTTACTTTCGTCTATCGTCCTACTGCTCTGCTGTCGCACATCATTTGGACACCGTCAATAAACCCGATGTAAGTCGAACTAATCAGGCAGTCATATACCTCCGTCTGGACGTGAAAGCGTACAGGAAGTCTCCACATGGATCCACGAGCTCACCAGCTGAGTCCCAAATAGATTGACCCCAGATTGTTCATGATCCTGCTTCTTGCGAGACAATAAGTGTTTATGAAGTGAATGATGTGCGATGAGTTCATGTTGAAGGCCGGCGGGAATCAACGAGACGACCCGCTCGAGACGGTCGAAGGAGACGCTCAGGAGATCGGTGACGGGACCGAGGCGGCGGCGCCGGTCCGGCGCGGTCAGCCACCGACGCGGAGGTTCGAACGCCGTTCGCTTTCGCCGGAGCAACGCCGAACTTCGTCCTCTGCAGTCACCACGCTTCTAACTCCCGCTCTTTCTGCCTCTGTCTCTCGTTTCTCGTCAAAATGTCCGATGACGGCTACGGCGGTGGCGGTGTGGGCGATGACTACGACTATGGCGGGCCAGAATACACCGAGGAGGCCTTTGTGTGTTCACACCGTCTTCACGGATCTTCTTCGCACGCTCATTCTCCCGTTTGTCGCGCAGGATGAGAACTATGATCTGCTCGCGGAAGGTGGAGAAGGTGCGGAGGGTGCTGCTGAGGGTGCGGCAGAGGAAGGCGCGGAAGTCAACGGCGTGGATGGGCTCGTTGGAGCAGAAGACCAGGAAATGGCCAATGGGGAGGTGACGCCGCAGGAGGCACCGACGCCGGCGGCAGGTTTGGCGGGCGAGCGACAGCCGAACAAAGTCAGAATCACGACGCCATACTTGACGAAATATGAGCGGGCGAGGATATTGGGGACGAGAGCGCTGCAAATAAGGTACGCCACTACATTGTCCGTCGACGACCTTGTCATGTTCTGATGGTCTGTCTAGCATGAACGCGCCCATTCTTGTTCCATTGGATGGTGAGACGGACGCACTTCAGATTGCCATCAAGGAGCTTTCGCAGCGCAAAATCCCCCTCATCATCCGACGCTACCTTCCAGATGGAAGCTTCGAGGATTGGAGTGTGTCGGAGCTTATCAGCGATTGAGGCCATCTTCAGTTTCCGGGTTTGTTGGATTAATTACGCCGTCTGTTCTCCTGTTGTTTTTATACCTGCTACATCTCCTCACCGTGCAGTCCTCTGGTTAGCAGACCGAAATGAAGACTCTAGCGCGTCTTGCTGATTGATGTGTAGAAAATTATACTACGTCTCGAGTATATTACCTAGCCCGTGATGGTGTCACCGGAAAGCACAATATGTTACAATAAATTCAATGCAATGACCACAACTGTTCGTTTAAGAAAAGATGTCCACCTCCGCCTCCACAGGTTTCCGTCGTGCCTGCCGCGACTGTGGTCGAGACGGGATGACGACTTCTGCCTTGCACTTCCCCTTCCCCTTGCTTCCCGACCTACGCAGCGCTTTCGCTCTGGGAGGAGGGTGGCTCCGCTTGCTCCGTCTCATCGTCCGTCTCTCTGGCTCTGCTGTTCGTGGCATTGCCGAAGAGCATCCCCCGCTCCTCCAGCACAATGTTGCCACCGGAAGAATCGTGCTTCTTCGGTGGACTGCAATCAACGTCGGAATAGTGAGAGAGGGATTTTCTCCGCTTGCTGGGGGATGACGGTGGAATCTTGATCGTGAGGGGAGCGATTAAGATGTCATCGTCTAAAGGAGGCACATTTTCCATGCCGGGAGCTAGAGGCTTCTTGCCTGTGAATGCCATCAGGATAGTTGCAATAGGACGCTTCGACAAAGAATTACCTTTGCCTTTGTCCCCGGTTTCTTTCACGCTTTTGAACATGCCGCCCTCCCCGCTCCCCGTAGCAACAAGGGTCTGCTGCGTTTCCCAGTCCGCGGGCCGCATCTTCCTCCAGTCGTCCAGCACCCTGTCCGTCCAATGATCACTCTCCCCCTCCACGTAATAGTCAATGATGCCGTTCCACTCGCTCCCAGGCGGCGTCTTGTTCACAAAGATCACCTTTCCCACCCAGCTCTTCGCATTCGAAGGCGTGGGTGGCCCGGTGACAGGCGCAGCGGCGTGCACCGCCTTCGCGAAGTCCTTCACGAGTTTCTTGAGCCCGTGGACCTTAAGCGACGTCCCCATGATAATGAGCATGTCTGGTTTCTTCGACACGTCAGCCGTCTGGATGCTCCCGATCTCGTCGCCGAGCGGATGCGGCTCATCGTACAGCACGATCGCAG
>SFCI01000357.1:0-24023 GCA_004681135.1 Hericium alpestre | reverse complement strand
CTCCTGGGTCCGTTCCGTCGAAGGACATTTCAGCTTCTCCACCCTCCTTCATCCAGTCTCCTGTCGTTCAGGTCCATTCTTCAATATCTCTGTCGACATATATGTCTCTGCCATTTCCCTTTGAAGTGATACCAAATGCTGCGCCGGGCCCGCCGACTAAGTACTCTTTGCGATTATTGACTGCATCTCCTGGAACAAAGTCGCCGCTTTATGTCGTGAGCACACCGGCTGACCGAGCAGCAGCGGGTAACGAAGGAAGCACGCTATGGAGTTTCCGAATGAAAGGGTGGGGAGAGCAGATCGATGAGCAGGTCGCTGAGGAGCAATACTCAGAGGCGCTGGCTCTTCTAGATACGCTGGATCCAGCTGTTCTGCCAGACAAGGTGCGAAAGATCATCTGTGCGGGACTTTGCCTACCTCGACATACTGAAGGACCACCCAGGATCGCCGCATCAAGCTCATTAGGGCCCTTGATGCAGTCCATGAATTCAAGCTAGGCCACTTTGACGTTGCTATCGATACATTTACGGAACTCAACATTAACCCTGCGAAAGTCATTGCATTGTATCCTGAGAGCGTTGCAGGGAGACTATCGGTTCCGCAAGACCAGTGGATCAGTCTGTTTGGAGGACCTGCACCGAAAGCGCAGAAGGCAGAGTCGTCGTCATCCGACCATGGGGATTCCAGCAATGATAATGATCCGGGCAATGGGTCGTCGGACAAACTGCATGCCGAAGGAGTTCACCCTCCTTCTGAGGTTGGGGCCCGCAGGTGGAAGGGTCCGCTTGACGCCATTCGACCGTCTGGGTCGAGAGATCCTGAGACCTCTTCAATCAGCAGTAACAGGCGCAGAGAGCGGCCAAATGGTATGGTATCCAGATAACCAACAAACTTGCAACGCTGATTCCATGCTCAGATAATTTCAGCTTGTCCGTGGAGGCATTACTGCGGTACCTACCAGATCGTCGACAGAAAGTCGCCGGCATGCTAGAGACATTCAACATTACGCCTTCGAAGTCACATCGACATGCGGCCCTCTCCGAGACATCCGTGGATGATATCTTCGCTATTCCCAGCGCCCCTGTCTCGGCCCTGACGCCAGAGCAGTTAATACGATATTCGCAGATCGTGGACACGGCTTTGTTCAAGTCCTATCTCATCATTCGGCCTGGTTTACTCGGTCCGCTATGTCGAAGACCTAACTGGTGCGAAGTATCTGAGGTCGAAGAAGTTCTGGCCGGAGCCGAGGTACTTGCGTTTTTCATTGTGTGTAATGATGAATGTCTTTCTCACTGGGTTGTAGAAATATACAGAGCTGATTTCCTTATACAACGGCAAGGAGATGCACGCGAAGGCTTTAGACCTCCTGCGCAAGTTGGTATCGATACATTTCGTTGCTGGATGCGAGCTGACCATGTTCGATCTGTAGGTTGAGTAAGAAGCAATCTGACGTGAGAGACAAGCTTGGTCCTTCGATATCGTACCTGCAGCGGCTCGGGCCAGAACATCTGGATCAAACATTCAACTCATCGCGGTGGATTTTCGCAGAAGATCCTGACATGGCTTTTGAGGTGTGCATGACTCGTGTACAGTCCTCGTCCGTCCAGTAACATATGTCTTAGATCTTCACTTCCGAAGAAGTGGAGTTACCACGACAGCCCGTCGCCACTTTCCTCGAGAGCGTCGACCCCAAGATTTCTGCTCGGTACTTGGAATATCTTATCGACGAGCGCGGCGAAAAGTCCTATCAGTTCCATGACCGTCTCGCGGAGCTCTATCTGAGAATGACGCTAGATGCAAAGAGGCGTGGCCTCATAGGTAAGCTGTTCAACATTCTATGTACACCCCATCCAGCCTTATCACTGTCCCACGTCTAGATGGTCTGCAGACATGGTATTTAAAGCTCTTGCACTTCATCGACACCACAAACTATTATCAAGTGGATCGCCTTTTTGGCATACTTCCGACCGATGGTCTGTATACTGATACGCGGTCTTATAGAGATACTGAAGTGCTAGTTTTCAGATCTGTATGAGGCTAAGGCTATCTTATTGGGGCGGCTTGGTCGACATGACAACGCGCTGGAGCTGTACGCTTATCGATTACGGGATTACAGGAAAGCGGAAGAGTAAGTCCTCAGCTGTAAGATACGGCGTTATATCTCACCACCTGTTCCCAGGTATTGCAAGCGCATATACCAGCCAGGGGCTGATACAGAGCGCATCTTCCTGACCCTCCTCCGCATATACCTACGGCCAACGATCAAGACTTCGGACGACCTTCTTACGCCGGCACTGGAGCTCATCAGTCGTCACAGCCCGCGTCTCGATGCAGAGGAAGCGCTCCAGCTGCTTCCTCCGCTAGTCACAGCGCAGGATGTTCGTGCATTCTTGCTTGAAGCCATGCGTGCACCCATCTTCGACACGAAGGTCGTGCGCGACATCAGCAAGGCGCGCAATGAGCAGGCTGCCAGGAAGCTGATGTATCTGCAGAGCAATCGTGTGAAGGTAACGGATACCCGGATGTGAGTGCTCGTTAATCTGTGGACTTCCTAAATTGACGCCTGGTTCAGATGTCCTCAGTGTCACAAGCGTATCGGGCACAGCTTCATCGCTGTCCATAGTCCTGGGTAAGTCATTCGTTCCTTGAGAAAATCTTCTTCGTGAATTAACAACTCCATTGCGCACAGTGGCGAAGTTACCCATTACCAGTGCCGAGAACCGTTCTCGCGCAAGCTGAAGGAGATGAGACATGCATGAGCGTCTTTCTTATGCACGATACCTGCGCATACATCATGGTGTTGTTGGCTGTTGGATCCACGGACTTGTAATTTACATATCGCAAACTAAGTATATACACTAATTGGCAATGACTGCCCATGTTTACATGAATCCTTCTTCGTCACTTTCTTCTGCCTCAAGAGCGCCATCAGCAAACAAGCATAGGACCTCTGGTTTTCGAGAAGCGTCTGTTGTGTCCGATTTGGTGTCGTCTTCAGCCATAATAGACTCTTCGACAGTTGCAGAGAAAGGTTCAATGGCTACTGGCGTCTCGCCACGAATGTATGTCTTAGGATCAGCAGCATACACTGAAGCTGGTGGGCTGGGCGTCTGGGATTGCAGGATTTCTGGGAGATCGGATGCCATAGACCGAGGCGCGGCGTTGACACGAGACTGATCGATAGCTACATTCGAAGAAGACTGACTTGATCCTGAGACCGACAGATCCATAGCTGATGAGGGCAGGAAATCAGGCCTAGAAGACTCCAGCCAGACGTTAGGAGAAGAGTGCTCAGGTAGCGCAGGAGAACAAGATCTCGACAGGATCGCATCTATAGCCATGGTCAGGGAGCTGGCCGAAAGAGCCGGACTCAAAGCCGATGGTCCCTGAGATTCCACATCCATCCCATATTCGTTGTTGTCACCGGAATTGTCACTAGAGGAGACAGAACATGACGAGCTCCATCCGACACCAGCTCTGGAGTTCGAGGATACGGACGAATGATTGTTGTTGTGGATGAGAGGGGCGAGATTAAGAAAACGACCAATGGCATTCCATGGGTCCGGGTCATCCAGGAAGGTGCCAAGGGTGACAGGTTTATCATAGCTCTTGTCCGAGATGAAACATGACTTGCGGCTCGAGTTTCGACCAAAGTCAGTGTTCTCCGGATTATCTTCATATTGGGCCGGGGCGTCGATGAAAGAATGAGAGTCGAGATCGGGTTGATTATATGCATGGTCAGAGTGAGAGAAGTCGGAGAAATCATCAGGAGAAACATGCCGCGCAGGTGGCGATTTATGAACAGCAGAGCGAGTCAGAGGCGGAAGCGGAGACGAGAAGTCCAAGATAGCAAGAGACGTCGCCGGAGAGCCAGAAATAGAGTGTTCAGGTGGAAAGTTCGACAGCTGTCGCTCCGTGAAAATTTCAGAATCTGTTGCTTCTTGCTGAGACAACGCTGGAGACAGGTACCAGAAAGTATGATTTTGATTGCAATCTGATGAGCCAAACTCAACGAAGCCAGAATCCTGCTCGACGGCTTCATCTTCGACGTCCGTCCATGCTGCATCAAAACCTTGAGATTCATCTGACCTTGGATTCGCTTGGGTATAGGAGTAAAGAGGTTTCCTAGGCGTCGAAGGCATGCCTACTAATAGAGAATTAGATGTTGACCACAACAAAATGGTTAGATTGTACTTCTAGAAGGATGCGGCGACGGTGTAGTAATCCAATGAAATTGATGGTGCTCTGTGATCGACGAACGCTGGTGACTCGCAGCATATATCCCTGGCTGACCTGCAACGTCTGGCAAAGAATCCTCTGGCATTGACACCGAGAATCCTGATGATCTCGCAGCAGCAGTGTGTGACAGCTTGTGACTAGTTGGTCTGCGCGACCTTGAAGCTGTAAGACCGACGAGGTCAGGCAAGCGGAGAACACTGCTTAGGGCAATCTGGTCCTTGTCCGCTGCAATAGCATCATCAACGGCGAGGCAAAGCTGTCTTCCCTAAGCCTTACCGTCAATGTTCTCTAGAGCCTCAAGTACCTTGCTTGATCGTGTTTTCTTCTTTCCGATAGTCCAGAAGAAGCCGGAAGCAGAGGGCGGTGAACCAGGACGATGAAAGTGGTCTGGTTGTCCTGCAGAGCCATCTGCTTTCGCGTGAGCCAGTTCTATGTCTTGAAACCGAGCTTTGCCACCCGATGGCTGCCGCTGCGATACCGTGGCCATATCTTTGCTGAAGATCTCATGACGGATTCTTCCAAAATGACCTTTTTGAGCACGGCCTGTTGAATCCTTCGAGCGAGCTTTTGCAGAGTTCCTGTACGTCAATACTAATTAGTAGCCTGTACAAAGATGACATCCTCTATTCAACTTTCCTTTTCCCGCCCATCCAGTTTGCGCCCGCCATGGCTATGATCTATCGACCGTCGAGACCGATATCCTGTTGTGTGGTGGGATGGAAAGTGAAAGATGCACGCCTGAAATGCGAGGATATAAAAGCCTGAAGATGATTACGCGAGTATGCAGCAAGTATCAGCGAGCTAGACGGTCTTGAATTTCGAGCACCAAGTCGCGCCGCGACCCAGCGGCCGCTGCTCGCAAGCGCGTCGTGACTCATCCACGTGCGTGTGTGACATGTAACGCTTCCCTTCGACTTGTGCGGCCAGGTGACGACTCGAATCTTTCTTCGGCGACATCTGTGTTGTCGACGGACCATCAAGTCATTTTTTTTTCTCACGCAGTATCTCATGTTTTCTCCGAGTCGGAGCTTACTGAGCATTCCGGCACCCATCTCGAGGGATGGTAAGGATTGCGGGTCTCTATGGTGCGTATCGCTGTTCATCCTGAAGTTTGTAACATCTCTGAATCGTCGACTATCTGAAATCAGTTTGTTGATAGGGGAATATCACATTCTTGTAAGGTGAATACACGTGTGGCACGTAGATTGACTCAATCCATGAGTTGCTTCGCCGAAGAACTTAGTTATTTCTTGAGACGAACGCGTGCCATGCTGTGAGAACGCGTTATTTTCTTGAACGGACCGAGGTCCATGGTCAGCAGATCTACAACTTCACGATACATGATGCTTCCTTCACGAGCGGGCTCCCAGCCCCTTTTAAACTTTTGCTCGATTCGTCGTTTGTCTCCCATCAGGATGTCCCGCGGACCTGTTCTCTCCGGCAAGTGAACATGAGGTGTGCGGCGTTCTTTCCAATTCCCGCATCCCTTAAGTCTGACGTGTTGTCTAGCAGAGCGTATCAGGTCCACTATGTTTCCTACGCTGCACCTGATCTTCTTTCTTATTGCCCGCGTCATTGCGAGCTCTGGACCAGCTGTAAAGCTATCGGTTGGTACATTCAGAGGCTCTTCACAGAGTGGCACAGATCTTTGGCTCGGGATACCATATGCGCAGCCTCCGGTGGGCGATCTGCGGTTCAAAGCACCGGTCGCGATTTCTCGCCCGTTCTCCACTGCTCAAGATGCCGTTCAATTTGGTAACGCGTGTCCCCAGCCTATTACAAGTAGTCTTGGAGCACCTATCGACGAGGACTGCTTGGTTTTGAACGTAAGGTTTTTCCTCATTTTACTTTAAAACCGGTTCAAAATTATATGTTCAAGGTATGGCGCCCACAAGGAACGAAAAGTGACGCTAAACTTCCTGTGCTTGTCTGGATTCATGTGAGCGCGGTCCTAGATCAAGTCGAGGAGGTACTCACATCTTTCCGTTGACAGGGCGGCGTATATAATACTGGGTCAGCGATCTGATGCTGGGCCATCATTCTTGACTGAAGATCCACAGATCATCGTCCGATCCTGAATTCAATGCCACTCGTATGTTTTTGCGGGGCGTTATGCAACTAGAATTCTCACAGAATACACAGGCATTGTGAATAGAAGCAAAGAAATAGGAAAACCCATCATTTTTGTCTCAATGTGAGCGCACTTCGTTTTGGGATCACACATTCTCTTAAACATACCCACTATCCACAGCAATTACAGGTTGAACACCTTTGGTTTCGTCAGTATATATTGCGGTACATCCCTTTCCCTCTCTGATTGCCATCAAGCTTGCAAGTGTCCATGTTCCCGTGACCGACCTGAATGCCGGCCTGCAAGATCAGCGGGAAGCTTTCACGTTCATCCAGGACAATATTGCACATTTCGGTGGCGATGCTAGTAAGGTAAATGGTTTCCACGTTATTACAAAAGTCAGCGGCTCCTATTAATTGTGCATTGGCTGACGCTTCAGGTTACTATCTGGGGTCAGGTAAGCCTCTAACCCGATCCTGTCCTTGTGTCAACGGACATCTATCTAGTCCGCCGGAGCCGGCAGCGTGGGGGCACAAATTATATTCCCTGCATCTCGTCCGCTGTTTCGTGCAGGCATTATGGATTCTTTCACAGGTCCATTGTAATACTTTCAAATTTCGGAACCTTCCTGCATTCTGTACTGAATATTCTCATTAGCAAGAACTCTCCGCCACCGAGCACCTTCGACCTTCCCGGAAAACCTTTTGATCTTATCCTCAATGCGACTGGGTGCACGGCTGGGCCCAATGCATTTAAATGCCTACAAGAAGCACCATTTGAGGCAAGATTGCTTAGTTCTTGCGATTCGAGTTTCCGCTGACAGGTCATGTGGCACTAATAGCCTTTGGTCAATTTTAGCAACGCCATGGTGGCCGCGACCCTCAATCATCAGTTTTGGGAGCCCACCATCGCGCCTGGTAGTTTTTCTCCTATCCGCGCATCAACAAAAATTGCCAACGGCGATTTCCTTCATGTGCCGATGATCGCCGGAACGAACGTAGGTCGTACTTTGTCTAGTCTGAATTTTTTTTTGCTGAGCAAACCGGAAAGCTAAACGAAGGAGCAAGTTTTTCCGAATCGTTGCTTGATCGTAACCTCATCGGTGACGCTCAAGACACCGCTTTCGATCAGTTCATCCTTGCTTCGGTCATTGACCAGACAAAGGTCACTTCCGACGTTTTGACTACGATTAGAACCCTGTATCCGGCCAACGACTCTAGTCAAGGCGCCCCTTTCAACACGGGCGATTCTCTATTCGATAGAGCCTCTGCGTGGTATGGCGACAACATGTTCCTAGCCTCACGAAGGCGCTTCCTCGAACATGCAGCGCCGTTGCAGCCTGTTTTTTCCTATCACTTTAGGGAATTCATACCTGGCAATAATATCACGCTGGGAGGTCAGTAAATATAATCTCCCGTGTGGAAATTTATAAACTGAATCATTGCAGTCGCTCATGCCTCGGAATTGCCGTTGCTCTTTGGGCCCGTGCCAGCGGCCGCCGTTGAAACAGAGTTTGCGAATACCTGGCTCGATTTCTATCTCAACTTCATAAATGATCTCAACCGGGTGTGCGTAAATTCATGCGTGCATGGTGTAATTGATTCTGATAGTCTATCACAGCTGCTTGGCCGCAATACACATTGGATTCGAGGCTTCTTCTACAGCTAAAACGTGACAATATTACTGCTATACCAGACGGTTCGTACCTGTTTTGGAAGCTTGTTGGACTGCTTTGTCTCATATGCATCCCAGACTTCCACAACATGACGAACTTCCTCAATTCTGCCGAGGTTCTGGGGGAATGGGAGAAATAATAGTTATCGCGACATGTCTGGGGAAATTGTACATATTCAACTCGATCTCTCGATATTGGTAATGTGATATCGTTGTTTTCTCTTTGTGCTGCCGGAAAACATCAATTGAAGTGCCTCACACGAATTCCAGCTACCACTTCCTCCTCGATACCTTCCTCTGCACTTTTCTTCAGTTCCGACGTACCATAAGCCGCCGTTCTCGCTTTTCTCCAGATCTCCATCAGAGGCGCCTGGCCCTCTGAAGCACGTCTAATCGCGCCGACCCGTTGAAGAACAGGGCTATCCATGAGTGGCTCAAGTTGCACGTCGTCGTCCGCATAGCAGAAGTAGATGACGCCAAGTCGTTTGTACCCCCGCTGATCCTCCGGCGGTTGAACGACACGGTGAATCGCGGATTTGTAAAATCCACCCGAAAGCATTTCGAGGGCATCACCACAATTTACAATCTGGATACGAAATCGTAACTCGCAAGCATTCAGACGTGGTGATTTCAAGGGTGCTCACGAGTGCGTTTTCTATGTGCTTCACCCATCTCCATTTTTCATCTGCGTCCCGTATCTGCAGCGCAGCTACAGGTTGACTCCAGAGAATGCTGAGGCTCGTCTGGTCTGTACGCCGTGTGAGGTGATGTAGCGGAATATGTGGCAGATGGGAGAACACACCGGCGTGCCCCTTCAACCACACGCACTCGGTCTGTTCCTCTTCCGTCTCCGGACGCGGGTGGCTTGGCTTTCGGATCAGCATACCTGGCCTCAGAACAACGCCGACAATAGGCTTCTTACTACATGATGAAGCGACCTGTATCGGGCGTTAGCTATGGCGTTGAACGTAAGGTGAGTCACTTACAGTACGAGTGGTTTTTCTCGCCAAACTCATGCAGCTTGACCAAGGCATCTTCGGGCAGTTCTAGCCCAAGGGCTAGGAGCCTAACGTCGACAACGTCAGGCCGGAAGCTTGAGAAGTCGATTTCCCGTTCTCACCTGTCGAGCTCGTGAACGACCTTTTCATGATTGAACTTGATGAAGGATCGTATTTCTGGTAACAGTGATCGCAACGCAACAGGATGCTGCTTCAAATCGACATTCCGATTGACTTGAGGATGAAAACTAAGCAAACGAAACCTAATCGAGAGATTCGGCGTAGACTCACGATTATAATGCTCAAGTCTGTCTTTCACGCCGTTCGCAATATGCTGCAGTACCCGGTCAGCAATCAACACGGCAAAGATCGACCAAGTGCGTTTAGACAAAGCTCACCCAGTATTGAAGAGGTTTATAACCCATGAAGGTACCCGTCTCCTTGATCTTGGCCTCGTATATGTTCTTCTCCTCGGGCGCAACCTGGGTAAATGGCACGGAGGCTATATCGAACATACGTTCGACCTGCCGCATGTGTCTTTCATTATCTTCTGATGCTCCCCGTACAGAAGTCGCTACCTACCTGGTCTGATTCGAGCCCATGATTTACTACATAGAAAAAGCCTTGCTTGTGCAGGGCATCCCTGGCTTTTCTCGCTTGCTCCGCCCTACCTTCCGGTGTGTGAACCTGGGCAAGATCAATAATTTCGAGCTGAGCCCAGTCAACTGGCAACGTGATGTCAGATGCGATTGCATGTCTCGGCGAGATTCCAGCGTACGTTCTGCTTCTGTAGGCGGCGCAGGCTTCCACTGAGGAATCGGCGGCACGGTGATGGCAGGCATACTTGCTAGACACGGTTCGCTGACTCCGGTGTGGTACTACGAACTGGGTGAATAGCGTCTCACATGGGTGGTTGGACTGGGATATGAACTTCGAAGTCGGCCGCGGGTGCTGATGACAACATCCTTACCGTGTATTGCGTTCCCATCGACCCCGGACATCTGACCCTGTTGGCGGCGTTCCGCTCCTCAAGGCCTCACGACTCGGATAAGCCATCACTATTCTAATTCCATTTTTTCAAGCTCGTACTTAATGATCAAGGGCAAATACAGCTCGTCAAAATCATTGATGGAGTACATGGTGGATAGAGCTAGAAAGTTCTGATTCGCTAATTGTACATGCAGTATTCCATATATAACAGGCGACGGGAAATTGGGGAGGCGAGTTGAAGATTCGGTACGATCGCAAATTAACTGTAATGCTTGACTTGAACCCCATTGAGGATCTCGTACTCTATACCTTGCTCCGTAGGGCTCTTCTTAAGGTCGGTCACACCGTAACTTGCAGTTCTGGCCTTCCTCCATTCCTCCTGCGTCGGAGCGGGGCCGTCGATGACTTTGGTCAGCCCTTCGCGCTGCAGAACAGGGCTCTCCAAGAGAGGCTTCAAGAGAGTGTCGTCCGATGTGTAATGGAAGTAGAATATGCCGACCCGCCGATACCCGTTCTGATCCTCGGGCGGCTTGATCACACGATGGATAGCCGACTTGTAGTAGCCGCCTGAGATGTATTCAGTTGTGTCACCACAATTAATGACCTGGCTGAGATTAGAATCGAATCAACGTTAAAGAAGGCAGAACTACCAAGGCATTGTCGATATGCTTGATGTAACGCCAGTTGCCGTCGTGGTCCTTGATCTGAAGCGCGGTAACAGGCTGACTCCAGAGAGCGGACAAACTCGTGTGGTCTGCCAAACTTGAGCGGTTAACCACAAAAAACGACTAGGCAGCAACTCACCGGCATGTCCTTTCAACCAGACACCTCCGGACTTTGCTTCATCTTCTTCAGGGCGCGGATTGCTAGGGCGTCCAAGATAGTAAGCTACCAGGGAAGAATCGAGGCTCGTCGAAGACAACCCACTAAGCCATGAACCGGACTGCTTTTCAATCAGCCATCGTGGCCGTGACTTTGATGTCAACTAAACTACTCACAGAACGAGTGGTTGGTCTCATCATATGGGTGCATATCTGGCAACGTGTTCTCAGGCAGCTCCAGTCCAATGGAGAGCAACCTGAAGATCGGCGTAAATCAAGGCAATGTGTTGGCTCAGAACATTATCTTACCTTTCAACTTCGTTCAATACGTTTCGATGAGTAAACTCGATGAAAGGCTGGATTTCTGGGAGTAACGGCTGCAAAGCAGCTGGGTGCTGGCGACGAGAGACGTCGCGAGGAACTATAGGCACGTCATCAGAAAACGGAGATGAAAACCAAGGAAAACTTGCAGGCGTAATTCTCAATTCTGTCCTTGACGCCATTCGCGATGTGCTAGACGCATAGATAAGTTTAACGCGGGACACAGGTCCCAAGCGAGGGAGATGAAAGTCATACCCAGTATTGCTGCGGTTTATATCCATAGTATTCGCCGGTCGCCTTGCTGTTCATGACAAAGCGTTGCTTTTCATCTTCGCCGACCTGATCGAATGGGACTGTAGCTATGTCGAACATCCGATCGACCTGTTCTAATGCATCAAATCCAACTATTAACAAAAATAAGGGAGACCTACCTGAGCTTGGTCGAGTCCGTGATTGATGACGTAGAAAAATCCCTGCTTGTGCATGGCATCGCGTGCAACGATGGCTTGCTCGGCAAGACCTTCAGGAGTCTTGGCCTTAGAGAAGTCGATTATAGCGAGGTCTGCCCAATCGACTGCAGAGGCTTTCAGTAGGAGCGATGCCGACAGACGAATAAGACTCACTGTCTTTCTGAGTGACTGGTGCAGGCACCCAGTGGGGAACGGATGGAAATGTGATGGCGGGCATGGTCTGTGGTCTCCTGGGGGAGTAGGGCCAAACAGATGGACTCACCGTGGGGTGACCGGTTCGTCTTTTAAAGCCACATACCTGACCACTGTGGGACTTTCAAGGTCAAGTGGACGAGACTTCGTTGTGAAGTATCGGCCTGGAAGGCCGAAGAACCACACTCATCCGCAAAGTGAGTGAAAGAATGCCCATACACACCGCAAAGTGACAGGCTGATAACGATTGTGTCGTCGTACTGAGGCTATTGATATATCGGAGTGACGGCGATAGTACAAGGAAGGAACACCAGCATCTAATTGTAGTGCTTGACCTTCACGCCGTTAATAATCTCGTACTCGACGCCATCTTCTGTGCTCTTCTGCAGATTCGTTACGCCGTATCTGGAGACTCTACCTTTTCTCCAAGCTTCTTGGGTAATATCGCCGTCAAGAGCTTTCGTGATACCCTCTCGCTGCAGGACGAGGCTCTCCATCAGAGGCTTGAGAAGAAGCTGGTCCGCCATGTACTGGAAGTAGATCATACCGAGTCGCCTGTAGCCTGACTGATCGGCAGGCGGCTTGATAACGCGGTGAATTGCGGATTTGTAGTAACCTCCCGAGAGATACTCGGTCGTGTCTCCACAGTTTATGACCTGATCGAAGTAATCTATTAATGGCACGGCTCAAGCATAACGCCACAATGCCTACCAAGGCGTTGTCTATATGCTTTATGCAGCGCCAGTTTCCCTCGTCGTCTTTAATCTGCAGCGCCGTGACAGGTTGGCTCCATAGCGCAGTTAATGTCATGTGGTCTAATCCACACCCATGAGGATACAGAAAGGTGGTCTTCGATAGCTCTTACCTGCGTGTCCTTTCATCCAGACGCCCTCGGTCTTCGTTTCTTCGTCGTCCGTTCGAGGGTTGCTGTCGTGAGAATATCAGCATCTTGCCAACAGCATCGTGACTGTCGAGAGGCTTACTAGAGCATGAACCTGACTAATCTAAAATGAGTTCACTATAAGCACGATCCCGTACATCTACTCACAGAACGAATGGTTGGTTTCATCCCAAGGATGCATATCCGTGAACGTATTTTCCGGAAGTTCTAGGCCTATAGCTAGCAACCTATCAATCCAGTCAGGCTGCATGTTTATTGGTTCGACGAACTGTCAGCTACCTTTCGACTTCATACATTATTTCGCTGTGCGTGTATTCGATAAACTTCTGTATTTCCGGGAGAAACGGTCTCAGAGCGGTGGGGTGCTCCTGACGCGAAACATCACGTGGAACTGTTCGAAGACATGAAGTCAGACTGGAGTATGGAGCTATCCCGGCAATTGCTCACGATTATAATGCTCGATTCTATCTTTGACTCCATTCGATATGTGCTATGGCGCGTGATCAGAGGAGGAAATGACAGGTCATGTGTCGTCGTACCCAATATTGTGGTAATTTGTAGCCGAGGTACTCGCCAGTTGCTTTGATATTGGCCTCGTAACGCAGCTTCTCATCCTTGTCTACCTGATCGAATGGTACTGCGCCTATGTCGAACAAACGGTCAACCTGCGAAATCGGGATGAGAATATTCCTTCAACTGGTGATAAATCGAGGGAAAAAACCTGCGATTTCTTGAGGCCGTGGTTGATAACGTAGAAAAAGCCCTGATTGTGCATTGCATCGCGGGCTATGATTGCTTGCTCGGCGCGGCCTTCGGGTGTCCTCGTCTTTGACAGATCTATGACCGCCAGTTCGGCCCATTCGACTGCCACCGGCGTCAGTGAGGCAATCACGAAAGGGTATCAAACACACTAACTATCTTCCTGGGTGACGGGTGCAGGAACCCAGCGCGGCACTTGAGGAAGCGTGGTAGCAGGCATTCTATCCGAGACTGAAGCTGAGAAGGAATATGCTTGTATGGGCTGTCGAAGAAAAGCTACTCACTATTTAAAGCTTCGAGCAAACTCCCTAGCGCCTATGCGTATTGGCTTATAAGGTGTTTTGGACGGCCTTGATGATGAAAGTACGAGGGCTCAAATGCGGACAAGAATTCCGAAAGACTCCTCCAGACTCCGTGACGCTAGGACGGTCGTGCATCATGCTTAGATCTGGTCAGGCATCCATGCTATCGACTCGGCGTCGAAGCAAGGTCCGGTGGTCCAGCGCCCCGTGTCAATTCCGAGTCTGGTTCTCATCGCGTCATGCGGCTTTCGTACACACGTCAACAGACCCTGAGGCCTGACAGACCAAAATATGATCTTGGGAATAGAAAGAGACTGTTAACATAGTCACTCGGCAGATCCAAGTATAAGCGCACTAGTTCTTGTTATAAGAGTTGGACTTGCCGCTTCATCTGTCAATCAAGTTTCTGACGTTCCAGCTACTGTATGTGCGCAAATCAGAAGACAGCCCATACCTATCAATAAACTGATTCTGGTTTCATAATGAAAACTTTTATGAACTCGAGGCGGAGCTAACTTACAACGAAGGAGCTCGATGCTTGGCCTGACTGGAAATCGTCCCAAGCGCCCCATTGTTTCGGCATGATTTCATTCAAAGAATGAGTCGATGTCCGAGCGAATTTGAAGAATTTTTTCGAGTGGCGATTCAACGGAGATGAAAAGCATTACTGAAGGGTCTCAGAATGGATGTCGGCAGTACAGCACGCATACTATGTAAGTAGTACCGCGTGCCTGTGGAGTTAGTAGCAGTCGTCCAGAAATGGAAACAAACAGATCTAGAGCAAGCGCACCACAGTTACGCTTGTCTCCTGCAGCCATCCACTCCCATCATACGTGTGGGGTCGTCAACCATTGACTTTTGTATTCATTCGTCGCAGCTGTCAGGCGTTGAACTTAAATGAGAAGATGACTGACAATGGAGAAGTTTCTTCTTCCCAACAAACCTCTACAACCTCTCTTACATCGACATCAGACACCGGCCCCTCGTTTTCCAACCTGAAATTACAGGATGAGGAGCCTGCTACGCCCAGGCGTTGTCCAACGCATCCACAGAGATCACCTTCTTCCCCAAACTTGTCTTTATCGCAAGAGCGGCCCCCGCTACGAGCCACGGGGACGTTGTCGCGGTCACGAACACTTCCGTTTAGAATACCAAGCTCAAGTCAGAGCAAGATACCAACTCTAGACGGTGTTTCATTGGAGGATGGAAAGGTTGGACGACTGCGAAGATGGATTCTGGGTCTCGCCATAGGCATACTCCATTCCTTTACTTACCGTTAATCACCGCTCATGTAAAGTTTCTAGTGAACTTCGATCTGGAACTTGGCCCACTTCTCGCATGCGTTTTTCCGGATCTCCAACTCTTCCCGTTCGAGGCGGAAAATATGTCAGTTAAATTCTTGATTGTTTCTCGCCCTGTTCTTATTGGCATTTCATCGGCATAGCGCATTCTCCGCCTTCCCAGACTCGGCCCAGTTCGAGGAAGGCTCCCAGATCCATTCGTTTCGGATTCGCGAGGGTAAACGTACATTGCACAGCGACGATCCCAGACCGGTTTCTCCGGATGGTTTCATCTACGCATTTTCACACTTCAGTCGACGAAAGGACCCATCCTCCAAGCGCGGCTATGAACAGGTGACTCAATAATCGGCGCCATATGTCTTGTGTTCTCCATCTCAGTGACGTTCCCTCGCAGCGTTCCATTGTGATACTGACTCATCAACCCTACCCCGCCCTGTGGCATAGTGTCCTATCGAAGTTGGGGCCGCTATATCAGACCCATGGAGAGCCGATACTGGAAGTAGCCTCTCATAACATAGCTAACTGGTGAGCCGTTTGAATCGGATTTGATCCGTGTGTCTCGGCCTGCCGACATGACACGGAAAGAACAGGTCCGCGCCGCTCCCAGGAAGGACGATAGAACTCGGATTCTTAGGTTCTGTGATGCATGCGGAAATCCCGGAAATTCTAGACGAGCAGCAGCTGAGCAATACAGCCCATTTGCACAGCCAGACGGACCAGGATTGGCATGTGAGTTGCGTCTCTGGAAGTCGAAGCTGAAGCGTGTGCTCAAATCTGCAAGATCCTTGCTTGCGCCCCACCTTCTACCCCTCCTCCACTGACTCTTTTCGAAGCGTCACTTTCTCATCTCTGGTCAATCTGGGAGTGCCTTGTCCTGTGCGAACCTATTCTGGTGTTCGGGCCGTCCCCAGCGATGACAAGCCAAGCAGTATGGTGGCTCCGAGATCTCTTTCGACCTGTAAGACCCCTATTGGATGCTCTGCGCCCAGATGCTGAT
Organism: Hericium alpestre; assembly: GCA_004681135.1. NCBI lineage: Eukaryota > Fungi > Basidiomycota > Agaricomycetes > Russulales > Hericiaceae > Hericium > Hericium alpestre. Next base: position 7,987 of record SFCI01000357.1, on the reverse strand, counting down.
GAACAGTTTATTTTTTTGCAGATTCCCTGGCCCAGTGACTTTCGTCCATACTTCACTATACACGATAAGGAGCACAATGCCCTTGTCAATGATATGCCTCCGAAAGCCGGGCTGCTTCTTGGCGTGACCAATCCCTACTTCGAACGAGCGTGCAAGCATTGGCCGCATGTTCTAAGTCTCGGGAGGACAAGGTGATAGGGCTCGATGTAATGAAATCATTTTCGCCGTCCTTACCGTGCTCTTCTAGACCGAAGAAACCTAAGGAGAGATCTGTCAACGTCACAGGTCCTTTGCCAGGCTGGAGGACTTCGACGCACAGGCGATACATTTCCAAAGACCGAAAGTTACTCCAGCAGATGGAAGATGCATGCCGCGGCGAGCCGCAGGCGCGTGAGTGATATTTCCCATTCGCCAGATCCCCTTTCTCAACTCCAGCCGAGCAGAGGAGGAAGCATCCACTGCATTGCGTCGACATTTCTCTTCTCGCACCGCAGCACTTCTTGTTCCTCTCAACCGGTACCTCAATACCCTCATTCCATCGCCTTCGGAGACGCTCCGCGGATGGTCGGCAGCAGCCCGATTGAAGCCTTTCAATAATGCAAGTTTCCTCGCCTCCCTGAAGGCCCATGGCACCCCGCTTCCTTTCCGCTCAAGCAGGAAGCAGCGCGAATTTTACGAGAGATGGCTACGGACGCCTGCCTTTGGCTTATGGCTGGCCAACCGGGAAGAAACAGTCGCAAGAGTGCTGAAGGAGACGGCTGAACGTGGCGTTGGGGGGATGCAGTGAGACTCACGTCACATACAAACAACATAACGGTATCTTCTGCCACGTTCTTTGATTGTGAAGATACAAAATTTTCAGTTCTCTCATGCTCGCCTGCTCCACAACACCGCCCTGATCGTCCACAACACCGCCCAGAGATCTGGGCGCAATCACCCCGGTGATAGCAAGGCTGCGATTGCCATATCTTGTCAAGCCTTTCAGTCTATTCTGAATTAAGAGCACGCGGCCCGAGTGTATCCAACCCAGGTCCACACCTCTCGGCCAAATGGAGTGGATCGTGGCCATTTTCAAGTCTGGTGACTGTAGCGATGCAGCGAAGACAGCACCGCGTACAGCAGCGGGACATCTAGACGTTCATTCTGATGCTTTCGAGGTACGTCAAGCTGGATGTCATCTCTGGTCAAATTCCATGCAAGGGCAGCCATTTGTTGTTGGAGGCGCAAACTCGTTTGAAATGAGATGTGCGAGGACTAACCCTAGGCGTGCATCTCTATTGACTTGGACGCTCTGTGACTAGGCGACCTCCATTCTGGGATGCGCGTCCCCCCACGAGCCGGCTGTGCTGAAAAGATGGACACGATATAGCTCACCGTGAACTTTATCGCCACTCCGCCTCGCACCATCCATTCCGCCCGCACCCGTAATGCCATCTTCCATGCATCGTTGACTCGAGCACTCCGCGTAGGTTTTGCCCGACAGGCACCTAATCACCTGCTCACAAAATACACTTTTATGGAACGTTCGTGCTCGCCCTCTCGTTCCCCTGGAATGCGAGGACAGGCAGCCCAGTGGTCGGGGCGTCCCTTAGCAGTCAAGCAGGAAGACGGACGCCATGTGCACTCTGCGGAACTCGGTCGGGCCCCTGCGGCTGTCTCATTGCGTCACGCAGCGTGCGAGTGAAGCCCGTTCTTGACAAGATTCAGGAAGCAGCGGAGGCGTGAACCTGACACACCCTTGAAGCCCGATGTCTCGTAAAGACTAGGTGAACTATCCGAATTCCTGGGACAGCGTAACGAAAATTGGTACGCGTGCATGGTGCCATATTATTCCGACCGCTTTCAAAAATGTAATTGACCCTGCTGGGAAGCTGGCTGAAACGCTGACGTCTGTGAGACCTATGGGCACATTCCTCTAGGTGCCTTGCAGGGCTTCCGTCTGCGCGCCGAGGAGAAAAAAATGACCTTTAGGGTTTCTTCGGTGACTCTCCCCTGATATCAAAGGTGCTGTAACCAGCCGCTCGTATACAATGTTCCCCACTAAGCGCTCCTTCCAAACCCAGTACCTTCATATCGCACAGCAAAGATTCCCAGTCAAACACTGTAGTAAGGTGTCCGAAGACCTGATTGGATTACCAGGTCTTATGCATACACGCCGAACTCATTCTTTGCGGCAATAACTTTGATGCGATTCGCTGCCGCCTGCGTGCGCTCACGATGGGGGCGCTCAAGGAGGAGGAACGACACGACGACCAGTGCGCGGATCTCGTCTGCGCGTCCGTCGAGCACCAGCTCCACCGGGACGACCGTGCCGGTCGATTTATCCCTCTGTGAGCGCCGGAAGCGCGCGATAGGGTGCATCTTGTCGTCCTGCAAGAAGAGCTACCAGAGTCGGCACATGAGTATGAGCAGGCCGTGTCCGCGAGAGCGGAGGCGAAGAAGATTTACTTGGAGCTGCAGGCTGGGCGAATCCCCCCAATGATACTTCCGCTGCTGGTCGTCCTCGAAGGAGACAGAGCTAACGGTAAGTCAGCACCCACAACCTAGTGTAAAGGCAAAGACGCTTACCCATTAAACGGCAAGATACTCTTCTTCAGCCAACTGCTCGCGGCGAATGACTTCCCATTAAGCGTAAGGAGGCCCGAGCGCCAGCTACGCCAGACCCACTCCGCGACGAGCATCCCGGCACTGTCATGCACACGCGTTATGGTCTTGGTCTTGTTCGAGAAGTCCGTCGCGATCGTATACACGATCTTGCCGCGCTCACGAAGCGTCGTGTTGCAAGGACTGTCGTGCTCGAATGTCAGCGTGATACCCTCGGTGGACGTCGTGGGGATTTCGACGACGACGTGGGGTATGTGGATGCAGGCTAGTGTGGTACACGGGGATGGGATGAGTGGAAGGCACCGCCCCGCCCGAGCCTTAAGTCACAGAGCTCTCGGGTCTATACACAACCCCTCCCCCCCTCGTTGTGTACTAGAGACTGGTCACCAGTCTAGCTCTCGGGGACGCAATGTCAAACTTGCTGCGGCCCTTGATAGCCCTCGACACGAGCGCCGTCTCTTGACATCATGATACCTGGCCTGGTCTTGAACATGACTAGGAGGACAAGTGAGGATAAGTGCAGACAAGGAGTCAGGACGAGACCATCTTAATATGACACGGCATAGGATTGCTTGCAAGGGCGATGGCACGCGTTCGATGTCCAATGGACATCGTCGCAGAAAAGACAATGACCCTCAGTGAATTCACATTGCACTGCAAAAAGGTCCTACCAAACACCTACTAAGTACAAAAATGCAGACGGCAGGTCGGACATTACGCCGTGGAGGCGGAGGCCAACCCTGGCATAACTAACGGCTGAGCAATAGCGTTGGCGCGACTCGCCGTCTCTGTCGTACGCTCACGATGCGGGCGCTCGAGGATGAGGAACGACACGATCACAAGCGCGCGGATCTCGTCTGCGCGCCCATCGAGCACCAGCTCCGCCGGGACGACCGTGCCGGTCGATTTATCCCTCTGTGAGCGCCGGAAGCGCGATGGGCTGCGTCTTATTGTCCTGCGAGAAGAGCTAGTGGTGCGTGTCCATGTCAACATTCGTTCGGCGAGAAGCACAGAAGAGGGGAAGACGTGCTTGGAGCTGAAGACCAGGCGAGTTGTTCCCTCACTGGTACTTCCGCTTCTGGTCATCCTCAAAGGATACAGAGCTGCGCGCATCAGAATCAGCATCCACCCAAAGCCCACAGAGCCAAAGAACAACCACGCACTCATTAAACGGCACGATGCTCTTCTTCAGCCAGCTGCTCGCAGGGAACGACCTCGCGTTCATCGTGAGCAGATCTGATCGTCAACCGCGCCAGACCCACTTCGCGACGAGCGCGCGGCCACCATCGTACACACGAGTGATTGGCTTGCTCTTGTTCGTGAAATCGTCACGACCGTATAAGTACGCGAGCTCGCCGCGCTCGCGGATCGTCGTGTTGCACGGGTTGTCGGTGTCGAATGTGAGCGCGATGGGCTCGGACATCGCTGGTGACGGCGAAAGGGTATCGATAGTGATGCGGGGGGTGTGGGATATGGAATGCCGTACAGCCTTCCGCCCGGGCTGAATATCCTGAGGCGTACGGCGTCAAGAGTTGCTGCGGCCCTCGACATGGGCACTGTCTCTTGACATCGCGGGACCTGGCCAGGCCGTCATGATTCGGCTACTAGCAGCCTGCAGGCAGCAAGTCCAGACAGGAAGAAAACGCAACTCGACCGTCAGTGTAACGCGAATGCGCGCTGGCGGGGAAGGCAGTGCAAGGCGATGGTCGTCTATCTCGTTGCTGACTTGATTGGATGGCACTGGGAATGGCGGCCACATCTCTCTTCAAAGTGAATTTTTCTTAAACACAGAACGACTATCTTCTGCGTAAGGTCTGCTCGGAGACTATGAATTTTTGTGCTATCTCGCAAACTAGAGAACTTGTCGACAGTGAGCTGAATCAGATGAAACGAAGAGGAGTAAGGACAAATACTGTACCCAGATGAGCATAGACCTCGAGGTCCAGAAGCAGAAACACGGAACATGCATCTTGTCTTGTATTACGGGTGAGCACAGAGAAAACACTACAGTTTTATAGTACAAAAAACAGATGCACTTTGACGATACAGAGGTGGAATGCCGAGAAGTAATTGTTTGTGGCGAATCGATAATTGTATAAAAGTCTTCGGCGAAACTGTCATGAGAGTCGACCACGTCATGTGCTCATACTGCTATGCTTTACTTGAAGGAAGGCGTATCAAAGGTGCCCTCGGGATCTAGGAAGGACGCATCAAGTCCAGTCACACCATCCTGAAAGGCAATTACGACACACCTTTGCCGTTGGCGAGAATGTACTCCTTGTCCTTCCGCACGAAGTGCAGGAACTGCGTTGCCAGCTTGTGCACCGACATCTGCACGCGCGGGTTGCTCACACCACCTTTGCGCACCGCAGCCGCGGCAACGTGATACCTCGACGTGTTGTTCTCCAGCAACATCTGCATTACACCCAAGGTCAGNACGAATCCAAGAACACGACCAACCGATAGCACATACGTCGAAGGGCGAAGTCGTGGTTCCCTCTTCTCTGTAACCTTCAATGGATATCCGGTCCAATTTCGCCGGCCGAACAATAGGCCCTTCAGTTCGATCGGGTACCCATGGTAGTTGAAGTGAATCGGCTTGTCGGGTGTGAACAGCGAGTCAAAGTCGGCGTCGTACAACGAATGCGGGTGAGTTCCCCATGGTCCGAGGATCATTAGATCCGTGACATTGACGACGCGGACACGCAGCTCCGGACTGTACTTGCGGAGGAGTGCGGCGGCAGCGATAACTTCGAATGTCATCTCGACACCGATGCCCACGAGAACGCTAGTGGAGCAGCAATTTAATTAGCGCGCTTCTAGTGCAGGGAATGGAGAACGTACACGTCGGGGTTGATGCCGTCGTCGACAGAGGCGAATTTCCAGACGGAAGCACCGGCAACGCAGTGCTAAGGGAGCACGAAGAGCGTCAGGACGACAGTTGCAGAAGACAGCCGGTGGACGTACAGCGTCAGCTTCCTCGGGAGACAACCACACCGGCATCTCTTGCTTGCTCCCGACCATCAAGTTAACGTAATTCTTCGCCCTCAAACAATGCGCCATCGTCGACAAGAAACAGTTAGCATCGGGCGGGAGATACACGCGTGCCGCCGCGGGTTTCAGGTTCAGGACCGAACCGATGAAGGCCGGGTTCTGGTGCGAGAAGCCATTGTGCTCCTGACGAGTCCAGGTCGACGTCTCGACGTAGTTCAGGGAGCCCACATCCTCGCGCCATGTCGTTTCACGCGAGATCTTGACGAACTTGCTGTACTGGACCATCATGGTCGCGATGATGCCGAGGAAGGCCTCGTACGAAGGGAGAAGGCCAGTGCGGCCGGTAAGTGTATAGCCCTGAAGCATGCCTTGGCAGGTGTGCTCGGAGAGGATTTCGATGACACGACCGCCCTTCCCACGAGACGCGGCGTCCCATTGGAAATCGCGACCGGTATCGCGCAGGACAGCGTCAAGCTTGTTCGAAACGAGTTCATCGGGGGAGAAGATGCGGAACGAGTCGGGGTTCCTAAGAGCAGCCAAATTAGCGTCAATTGTCACTATTCCGATAAATTCTCACTCCGCAACAACGTCGCGCAACCACTCGCCGACGACTTTCATGCAGCTCTGCTGGCTGCCCTTTTCGACACCCTTGGACATCCAGTCTGGCACAGTAAGTCGGGTATAACCGTCATTGGCTTCCTTCCTTTGTCCGAGCTTCTTGTCTTCCTGTTTGGGAACGACGTTCAACACGGACTCGATGGGAGCACCGTTCTTGTCGAACAACTCGTGCGGATTATAAGAATCGAGCCAATCCTGAAGCATAGCAAGTTCCTCGGGGTCGCTCTTCGCCTCGGGAAGAGGAACCTGATGCGAGCGAAACGAGCCTTCAATAAACTCGCCGTGCAATATCTTCGGTCCGCCCCAGCCCTATCATATCGAATCAGTGAAAATCCATGCACATTAATGCGCATATAACCTACCTTGGGTGTGCGGAGGATGAGTACGGGCCAGCGGGGCTTAATAATTGCGTGTCCTGAGCGAGCGGCCTTCTGAATTTTGTGAATCTCGGACAAAGCCCATTCCATGGACGCGGCGAGATCTTGGTCGATGTTCGGTAGATCCTCTACGAAGCGTACTTGGTATCCATAGCCGCTGTTTAAAAAAGGAGCGTAAGTCGATGAGCAATCAGCATCAAATTGAGGACATGACACAAACCTAAAGAGAGCTGTAATCTCCTTGTCGTCCATCGTCCCATAGATGGTGCGTTCTGAGATCTTGAAGCCATTGACGTGGACGATCGGCAGGACAGCACCGGACTCCGCGGGATCAATGTACTTGAAGGCGTGCCACGCGCTACCAATGTCATATATGTGCTGAGACGAAGGACACCACCCTCATAGCGAAGCACGTACGTCGCAGTAGGTCCTGTTTCAGCCTCACCATCTCCGACAACACAAGCGACCACGAGATCTGGCTTGTCCATAACGGCACCGAAAGAAACTGCCAGTGCATAACCAAGCTCGCCACCTTCGTGGATGCTGCCTGGGGTCGTAGCATTTACGTGACTATAAACGACACCATGAGCAAGAGACAAGCACGACTGTGTTCCTGCAATCACATACCTTGGGAAACCACCGGGAACGCTAAAATCTCCAATCAGTTTGGACAGGCCCGTCTTGTCCCGGGGGTACGCCGGGAAGAAAACTGAAAGAGAATTCTCCAGCCAGAGGCACGAGAGGATGGCAGGTGCGCCGTGACCTATATAGTAACAAGTTTAGGTTATGATGGCGCCGAAGATGAGAAGATCATATACCTGGGCCTACGACGTAGAGCATATCCTGGCCCGTCTTGCGGATGAGCCTGTTGAGATGAGCGTAGACAAGAATGAGACCAGGGCAAGTCCCCCAATGTCCAAGAAGACGGTTCTTGATATCATCAAACGCAATTTTGCGATCAAGGAGCTGATTATCCTTGAGGAAGATCATGGCTGGAGATGTATATGCTCAGTGCTCGGCCATAAGAAGTGAGGGAGGGATGCCTCACAGGCGGCGATATAGTCGGCAGCCCGCCTGAAGGTCTGCATGTCCTTGAGCTCCTGCGGAGACAAAGCATTCTGGGTGTTCAGCTGAATGCTGTACTGCAGGATAGAGTCCGGAAGGTGAGATGGGTCGGGAGGAGGGTTCGCCTGGGCGAGAAGTTGGCCAGGCATGTTGCAGATGGAAGAGGAGGAAGCGGAAGATAGGGGTTGGCAGATGAGGCGGAGAGGATCGATGGAGGAGACATTTATAGCAGAACTTGACGTAGTGGAAAATTCAGCCCTCGATGTAAACTCGATGGCCGCCCCGCCCGCAAAGGACCCCGGCGTCACTACCCCCGGTCACGTGCACAA